>CAJFCP010025447.1:0-22720 GCA_904066005.1 Synergus itoensis
GGTGATTGGCTGGCGAAATCAAGAAAAATGATATCAAGCCAATCACCGAGCGGAGTGAGAGAGATAGGATGTACCCTTAATTCGCTTATCTCTTTCTAAAGTCTGTTACGATTCGGCAGCCCGCGAGGCTGACTCCAGGTAGAAATTGCTCGAAGGTTACCTCAAATATCACTGGATACACTGCGCATGAGTTGCGCGCTCGGAATCTGATTGGTTGCTATTCGCGCGCAATTTAAAATGCTTAAAAATATTATTTTATATGCAATACGCATGCGCAATTAATGTAACGCATGCGCAATTGGTGTTGACATTTGAGAGAAGGAATTTCGTTGTTATTGGGAAAGCGTCTGGTCTGGATTTCGTTGTTATTGGGAGATTCGAGTGTATTCAAAAAGTGAGATTATGATTGTTTTTTCCGTTTTTTCTTATGTCCGCCATCCTTTTTACATTTATGACGTTTTTTACGTATATTACATTTTTTACGTATAATACGTCAAAAACCTCGAGTGACGCGTCACTGCACAACCCTGTCGACGAGCGAATTACAAAAGTGTGAAGGCGCCATGGAGCGCCATTAAAGTAGCCCAAAATGACTGCCGCCGCCTCCCATTGATACTGCATACTGCATTGATACAGTATTTTTCAACAGATTTTACATGTTTCTGCAAGTTTCTGTCATTTACTGACTCAAAAACTACAATATTCCAAAATCTCAACAATACCTGAAAGAAATCTATTCCTTATTATCATACAAAGTTAGCCAAACAATGTTAAAGTGTTTTAGGAAGAATGTTTGCATCAATTGCAAGAAATATAACCTCTAAACTACGTAAGTATCGTAAGTATAAATGTATAAATAAACACAATATTACTGATATATTTTGCAAGAGTAAAATTTTGCCAAAATTTTGAAAAGATTTGACAAATAAAACTAAAGTTTTAGTCAATATCTAAAGTTTTGAATATACAAATATTTTTTCAGCTTTCAATATATTGAATTTTCAGAAAACATTAGGAAAATAATTATGTTCATAACATGATATATTTTAACACAACTTGACAGAATCATTTTAGAAGAGTTTCATTAATTTTTCTTGTATTATTAGATTTATTTTATAGATTTTTTAAACTTTCGAATAAAAGTTTAGCATTGTCTTTCAAAATATTGGACACTTTGATTGATGCAAAAATTTCATATTTTTCATGGTTATATCATTGACTGTATTTTGAAAATGCGAATTTTAATAATCTTAATTTTAATCTTGATCTTTTCAGCAAACATTTAAAAAGAAATGACAGTCAGCAACAACTTGGGTTCTAGGAAAAAACAAGAAAGATTTATTGCAGCCTGGTTGAATGATTTCTCGTGCATTGAAGAGGTGCCCAATAATAATAATAATAATAGCTTTTAGTTATTATTTTTTATTAATAATAATTTTTGTGTACCATTTGCAAGGAACAATTTGTAATGGTTAATAAACAAAGATTGCTAAATTACATCAATTCTAAAAGACATCAAAAGATGCAAAATGATGAATTTAAATGTAGAGAAAATGAAAATGTGTCCCAAAAATTTTTGCCAGAATGACTAGAAAACATTTGCTTCAAATCTTCGTTGCAAATGATACCCACAGACGAGAAAAAGTTTCATTGCACTTTATTAGGCGGGTGACTCCTATAAAGTCCTCTAGAATATCTTAAACTTTAAAAATAGTAAATTTAAATTAAATGAATTTTTTTGGGCATGTATTATGAGTGATTGTTGAAATTAACGCTTAATTCAACTAAATTATAAAAGTTTCTATTTCTTTTGGCTTCGTTATAAGTAATAAACACAGTATAAATAAAAATACATAATTATTTAGGTATTTTCATTATGTAAATACATAATTTACATAAAATATAAATCATTTATATAGGTACATTGGCAATTAATATTTTTAATATTAATATTTGATATTAATATTAATTTTAAAAATTAAGTAATATAATATTTTCCAAGTAATATGTTACTTGAAAAATAGAATGCGACAATTTGCTAAAGTAAAAATTGCTGAAAACATGAATTTTTAAAATTCGCCAATGTATCTCTATAATGATTTACATTTTATGTAAATTATGTATCTATATAATTAAGGGCATGCTCTGCGCTTGGTTGTGAAAAATTTATTTGGCGTTCACCATGTCCAAACGGAATGATATATCGCTCTCAAACTTTGGAATATAGGAAATGAGACATTAAATTACGTTTGTATATTTAGTTGGAGCCATAATTTTGAAAAAAAAATCAGATCTCTACTTTAGCGACTTGATTTTTTTTCAAAATTTTGACTACAGCTAAATATACAAACGCAATTTAATGTCTCATTTCCTATATTCAAAATTTTGAGAGCGATATATGATTCCGTTTGGACATGGTGAGCGCCAAAAAAATTGGTTACGTCGTCACCGTAGAGCATGCCCTTAAAATACATAAATAATTATGTATTTTTATGTATACTGTACTTATTACTATTTAAATATTATTCACAAATACACTTTTTCTTCCTCCCCTAGCCGAAAGTACGACTTCTCAGCATTATTTCAGTCCGGGAACAGTGGCTTTTGTGGTCTGCTAGAGTTAAGGGCGTTGGATAAACGGACTTAGAAATCCTAGAAAATAGAAATTTTTCCAAACGATTCTAAGTGCGTCCCTGTGAGCGTATATATATGTAATTAATTTTTATAAACATTTTCATTTTTTACTGGATTATAAAAACGCGCGAAGCAAAAAGAAATAGAAACTTTTATAATTTAGTTGAATTAAGTATTAATTTTAACAATCATTCATTATACGTGTCCAAAAAAATTTGTTTGAAATTTACTATTTTTATAGTTTACGATATTTACACATGTCAATGCTAAAAATTTAATATTTTTGTAGAATTATTATTGATACACTGTGACAAGTGTATTCGTATATAATCATATAAGACCAATGTTTTATTCACTTTTTTCTTCGTTCTTATTAATTTATTGGATATTTAGAATAATAAAAAATTTGTTTGCAAGATAGGTATAATATACATACAAACGTGTTTTAACAATAAAGCTGCATTTACACCTTTTAGTAAAATGTTCTTCTCACTCTACCATGTGACTATCCCATAAGTTTGTCTCATTCGCACATTTTCCGGGGAAAATGTGTGGAACATGTGCGAATGAGACAAACTTATGGGACAGTCACATGGTAGAGTGAGAAGAAGAACATTTTCCAAAAAAGGTGTAAATGCAGCTTAAAAATAAATCTTAGTATTTTCTCCATGCTATTGAATAATTATCGGCTTGAAAGTACAACCAGCCCCGCCACTCGGCTCTGGTCAACATTTCCATCACTTTCGGTTTTGAGTGTCACCCACCCGACTGCACCTTATTTTATGTTAATAATCTTAATCTTAACTTTTTCAGAAAAAATTTTTTAAAAATGTCGGCCAGAGATAACTTGGGTTCTGGGAAAAAACAACGAACATTCGTCGCAGCCTGGATGAATGATTTCCCATGCATTGAAGAGGTGCCCAATAATAATAATAAGTTTTTGTGCACTATTTGCAAGGAAAAATTTGTAGTGGTTAATAAACAAAGATTGATAAATCACATCAATTCTAAAAGGCATCAAAAGATGAAAAATAATGAGTATAAGCGAAAAGTAAAGGAAGACTCGTCTCATAAATTTTTGCCAAAATGGATAGAGGATGTTCGTTTCAAATCATGGTTGAAAATGGTACCCACAGACGAGAGCAAGTTTCATTGCACTTTATGTAATGTTGACAGGAGTTGTACGGGCGGTGTCGGTAACCTTATTCGGCATGCAAAAACACCAGAACATATCGATATTAGTATTAAAAGTGGCATCGAAACATTACAGGATATACCGTCCGAAGTAATTTGTGATTCTATTCAATCTTTCGAAAATCGCAGGAAAGCTCGGGAAATTGAATTTGCAAATTTATGTTATTCTGCAAAGATTCCATACCAATCGATGGCAAAAATTTTAAAATTTTTTCAAGAAACCGACCCTGCAATCCTTCAACACATGACTGCAAGTGCAACAAAAATGTCAAATATTGTTCGAAATGTAGTTGATACAAATTAACGAAATATATCTTTCTCAACTGAGACCTGTATTCAAATATTCTTTCAGCTCTCAATATTTTCTAAATAAAAAAAAAGTTTAAGATTTATAATTGCACTTTTGGAACAGTAAAAAAATTATTATGTTCATAACATAATGATATAATTTAATACAACTTGACAGAATAGTTTAAGTAGAATTTCATTAAATTATTTTGTATTAGACTTATTTCATAGATTTTTTAAGCATCGAATAAATGTATAGCATTATTATAAATATTGGACAGTTTGGTTATTGGACACAAAATAAAAATTTGAATTTTTCCAGAGTGGCGATTTAATTAGTGCCTATCATTTTATTCTTTACAATCTATCTTTTTTGTATATACTGATGGGAAGGGATTCTGGTGGGATTCATCATTTTAAGAGTGTTGGATCAAAGTTCTAATTTTAAAATACGATTTTTTCATTTTGTATGATAAATATTATAATTAGATATTTTTTCCCTCTTTATATCTACTTATTTCTAAAATAGAATTATGGGTATAGAACAAAAAAATCTGTATTTATAATACTTTTTAAAGAAACAAAAGGATTTAATTTTTTGGCAAAGAGTATATATACAAAGCGAAAATACATCTATGTAATTATAATATTTTTTGAGTAAAATGAAGATTTTGAGATTGGCACATGCTTCAATACTCTTAAAAAATGATTTGCCTTTTACTTTGATTTGATTAGACAGTTTTCCCTGTTTTCAAGAAAATTTCCCCTTTTGGTTGAAAATTCCACTAGATCTGGTTGAAAATTAATCTTTTTTATTGGTAATTAAGCTATTCCGCTGAAGCCTAAATTAATGGAGAATCTAGTTATAAAGCTTGAAAACAACCACACAAGTAAAAAATTAAATTAGTTTATTCTATGCATAAAAAATAGATTTACAAATTCTCACATATTCAGGATTTTTATACTCACAAATATCATACAAATGCACAACTAAGGATTAAAAATAATACTGCTACAGGGAAAATAATGTAAACACCCATTCGAGGGTGACAGGTTGAAACTAAAAGGGAAATATCGTCAATTTCATGATCTATTCCATCTCTTGTTGGAACTTCAACTATTACTCTATCTGATGTCATCAGAGGTAGAGAAAAGGTACATTCTGTTTTATTAACACACGCTTGAGTTACGTTCTCGTATTGTAGAGTCGGTTTATAAATATCAAAAACAGCATGAATGTCATTAGAAACAAAGTCATTGTCACTATAAAATATGTAATAATAATATCCAGGCTCAACGACGTCGTGTCTCGTTTGCATATGTTTTCCATTAATTAAATAAGAAACATCCAAGCAAAGATCAGAAGCATTAAATTGTCGCGATAAAAGCACTTGACCACCATAACAAGTCAACAAACCGTTTTCGAAGCTTGAAGTTGAAGAATCTTCGTCTGATAATGTTCCATTTCTTCCAGCATTTCCACCGTGTCTTATTCCTTGATCAAGTAATTCGGGCGGATCAACTGGTTCTTGATATCTTTTATGTCTTTTATTAAATTTCAATTCAAAATTATCATCGTTTTCTTCTTCTGCTGTGTCAGGTTTCTCGGCATGCAATTCTGCTTTCAATAAATGAATTCTATTTTCCTTTGAATTTTCAACTTGAAGATTCTCTTTTGAATTTTTACCTTGAACTTTATTTAGTTTGTGTGATTTATGTCTTTTATGAATACGCCTCTCTCTTGTTGCAAGTTCTTCATCTGTATTTGGCTCCCTTCTCGTAATCTTTGCACTATTTTCCTCTTGATTAATATTCAGATCATGGTTTTCTACTTTATTTTCTGCATTCGTTTTGCTATTTAGAAAATTTTGATGATTAGAAGAGTCTGATTTTAAAAGTGGAGATTCTATGTCGTATTGATTTGTTGCTTCTTTGGAATGGATTTCTTGGGCGTTTGATTCAAATGTTATTTTAACCTGCTGATCTGCCTCTGGTAGAAAAATTCCTGTAACTCGAGCTTTGTTTTTATTGTGTTCTAACAATCCACAGGTTCGTAAATTTCTCTCCCCTTTTACTACTAGTATTGAAGCTCCTGGAAATCTAAAAAATAATTATTTTTAAAAACTGATTTCTCGATTTCTTTGATCTTGATAAAATTAATGTAAATAGTTATTTTATCTTAATTTTTCGAATACTTTTTGAAACAATAACTGTACCTACCTCGAGCAAACTGATAATGCAACAGTCGCTCCTTTCAGAAGGTAAAATCCCCAATATTCAAGAGTATCGTCTGGCAGTCTCATACTTTTCTTCAGTCTTATATGCTTTCTATAAGTTGTGGTTTCAGGCTTACGAGAAACTTGAAATGCATTAAATGATTCGTTCATTTTTAAGGTATGTTCCTGAAAATGTTATTTAAAGTTTATGAAATAATAATTAAATCATAAAAAAGTTCAACCTAGATGTCAAATTTCTTAAATTACGGTAATCATACATCTTCACCTATTTACCTCCTTCTTTTAAAAACTATTTTGAATTTGTTCACATTTTCTTTACCTCTTGGAAATTTTTCACCTTTTTTCAATTGATACAGTTATCTTATGAAAAATTATTATCATTGGAATTATATAATAATTCCGGATTATTTGAGGATTGAAAAAAATTTTCCGGATAATCAGTCAAAATATTTTTATTTGATACTTGCAATTTTTTAATTGAATTACAATTCAGGTCTTTCTAATTCTTTTTTAATCCTTAACTTTAATTAAATTAAAAATTCAAAGGTCTTCAAATCATTGAAATCCTCTGAAATTTCTTGAAAATCGTTAAACTCTTTCGAATTTTTCTTTTAAGTCGATTAAAGTTCCTTAACTATCTGTGAAGTTGTATCAACTTTTGTGTTCATTCAATGAGCACTTTGCTTCCTGGAAACAAATATGATTTGCTTCCTCATAGAGGAAGTATTAATTATTAGTTAATCAAATGTATTAATATTAGGTCACCTGATTCGTGTCAACACAAAAAAAGTTTATTTTCCTTACATCAGCTTTAAATTTTTATTATTTGATAAATTATAGTTGAAAAATTAATTTTGAAAAATGCAATTAACTATAACTTTCTTATTTCTTAATGAAATGCATTAATCATATAGGTCAATCGATTCATCTCGACACAAAGAATATTTATTTTCCTTACGTCAGCTCAAAATTTTGATTATTTGAGAAGTTATAGTTGAAAAATTAATTTTTGAAAATTCAATTAACCATAACATCCTTATTTTTTTATGAAATGCATTAATCATATAGGTCAATCGATTCGTCTCGATGAAAGGGATCTTCATTTTTAAAATATTTTCTTTTTGAAAAAATGTTATTTAATTTTAACCCAATCAGTTTATCGCTTTTTTTTACACCTTATTTCTTTATGGTGCGTCGTTTCAGACCCAAGGAATGTTAAAATGCTCAATTATTAATAAAAAAATCTGGTAAAATTTCTGTAAACTCTTGAACATTTCTTATTTAAGGACACATTATAAAGATTGCAAAAAAATTTAAACAAATATTTTATTCTTAGTGATAGACATACCAACCTCCCGAAAATGCAGACAATTAGTAAAAAATTCGTGGGTCTGGAACGACCAACGATAAACAAATCGGGTTAATTTAAATTTTATTGATTTGGATTGAAGATCAATTTTTTTCATTTTAGAAAAATTTTCTAATATTTCCGTTTTGTTGGTTTAAGGGCGTTGGACCAAACTGCCGTTCCAAATTCAAAAGTTGTATCTACATTTCGGATGAGACACATGTAATTTTGAGAAACTTCAGAAAAAAGTTATAAAAGCCTTCCTTGCTGTTTATATTTACGAACAAACATTTTGTAATATCACGTCTAAAGTAAAGGTAAAGAAATATAAACAGCAAGGAAGGCTTTTTTATAACTTTTTTGCGAAGTTTCTCAAAGTGAAACATCCAAAATGTAGATACAACTTTTGAATTTGGGACGGCAGCAAAATGTTAAGCTCACAATTCCATTCTCCATTTTAATCAACGACAATTAAAGATAAATATTTTTTCGCTCTGTAGCACTAATCTTTCTTCAAATATAAGATTGCATACAGAGCTAAAAAATATTTAATTTCGATACTTTTTGCATAAAACGAAGAATTCAAAATCGAACTTCAAAATTCAATATTTTCATTTTACTTAAAAAATATTTGAATTAGATATTTTCTCGCTCTGCACGCATAATTCTAGTTAAAAATTGATTAATTCTACAGAGGGAAAAAATTCCAAATTTAATATTTGTTGAGTAAAATGAAGAAATTGAATTTTTAGATTAAAAATTGTTTCACTTTTTCGTCATCTATTTCTCACCTATTTTTTGTTTAATTCAACTGTTCACCTTTTTTAATGACAATTATAGCTACTCTGATGACTGAAATATTCTTACCGAACAAAATATGGACGAAACTCCATCGTTGATTTCTAATATATCTGATTCCGTTACAGCATACGTAACATCAGCATAAATTTTATGTCGTAAATAAAGTGGAATAATAAGAAGCACAGTTGGTAGGACGGTTGTAAGAATGCAGAAAATCATCACTCTCCTGATTCCGTGCATTTTTTCTGAAAATAAAAATATATAGATTAGAAGTCTTTCACAGCTAGGAAAAGGAAATGTCTTGATTAGATCATCGTACTTTTAATCTAATAAGAGTACACAAACTATATTTTAATTTAAATATAAAGTAATAGATATTATTATTAGAAATATAAAATAATTATTTTAGATTTTATATAAAACAATGAAAAAGAAACTTAATTACCAAAATTTATAGAGCCAAACTTGTTTCTTTCTGACTCTCAGGAAAATGTAAATTGAATTATTAACTCGCACTTGATCATCTTGTTTTAATGAATTCATAAAGTTATGATGATTATTTACACAGTGATAAGAAACTAAAATACCATCCCAGAATTTATATCATGCATTTCAAAAAGAGATCCTAGTCTACCTTTTATAGTTTTCGAATAAAATTCCAATCCCTTCTTTTTTTATGGGACTCATTATTTATTTACTCTGACCTCATTAATCAAAATTTGTAAACAGAAGGTTCGCATTCAAAAACATTTACAGATAATTTATTAGAGGTAGTGTAAAATTTTCCTAGTACATTATAGTTTATATGCTTTTCTCGTTTTTCATGCACTCCAAAAAAAGAGAATCTTTTCCACATATATCAAACAATATTTAGTAGGGCAGATTCTTTTTGTATAATTTAGTGTTGAAAAAATAGTTAAGAAGAACCGATTAGATAGAAAAGTATCTCAAGTTGAGATCTATTGTTGCAACAAGTATTTTTTTTTATGTCACGTGCTGCAGATGGCCAGATGCAACTGGAATGTCTGGAACTGATCTGTCATTCTGTCTATTCCATTTCTGTCTTCTGAAATGCTTCTGAATCCTTGAATGGCTTGGGTGTGTGTGTACATTTGGGTGTGTGTGTACAATTTAATACACTCCCATTTGCAAAATAAGTTCTTTTGCCTGATGAGGAAGTGGAGCATAGAGTCAATACTTTAATGGAGTATATCAGAAGATACTAAATGATACTAAAATTGATTTTAGGTTTAATTTTAGTATCTGTATAGTAATTAATTTTAGTATCTGTATATAGAAACAATTAATTTTTAGGAATAAACTTCAACTCTTTACGCATGCGCTCTTAATCTGAAAGATTCTGGCGCTTATTTTTAAATTTTTGAAGAGTGAAAATATAATTGTGGTAGGTTTTATTCAAATTAAAAAAATTGATTTATTTTCAAGAGACATCTTTTTGCCGAAAAACCAAGATTCCAAAGATATAATTTCCAGATAATAATAGATTCCAAATAATTCACGAAAATTTAAATTCCCGAAATTACAATTTTCCGAAAATTCAAAATACCGAAATTGTAAATTTGCGATGTTAAGAAAAAATATTTTTTGTAAACGTTAAAAATTTTTTTTCAAAATTTCTTTAAAATATGTATTAAAAATTTCTTTTCAACACTTGCATTAAAAATTTCTCTTTAAATTTTTTTCTAATTTCTTCCAATTTGTTTTTTAATTTTCTACTCAAAATTTCTGGACAAAAATTCTGGAGAATTTTGAAATTTTGGGTTTTTGGCAAAAAGATGTTCCATTTTCAAAAAGAAAAATAAGTTGCCTAAATAATTATAAATTGTCTTCATTTGTTTCAATTATTCTTAATTTTACAATTCTTATCAAATCCTTTGAAGCTGTCGATTTTCTGAAAAAAATAATGCAGCAATTTTTCCATAGATAATAATGTTGGAAAATGAAGTTCTTATCAATCTGCGACGCCAAGTGATAGATAAAGCGTCTTTAAAGTGAAGCGGAGTCAAAAGCCTTCTAGATTGTATTTGCACAGATGCTCTTTTTACCTTGAATTACGCATGTATGTGTACTTGACATTATAGTAGTATTAGGTGTTTTTCATTTGAAAAAATTAGGATTTTGTTGACAAATAATCTCTTTTGTTTGAAATTGTGGAAATTTACTCGTATCACGGATTATTTTATTTTTAGGATGAACTAATAGGTTTTTGATGTATGTATACTTATATATATTATGTACACTAACTTTAACGATTGATTTTATCTACACTTAGACGTCAATAAGGAAAATCTTGTGATTCTTTGTTTTTAAACAATATTTATAGATTTTAGAAATCGTTCTCAGTATACTTTTATCTTATAATTTTTATGCCAGATAATCTTCTAAATTCATAAATTTAATAAATAAAACGGATTAAGGGTGTTGGAGCCAAGTTCTAATCTAAAAATTCGATTTCTTCATTTTACTCAACAAATATTAAATTTGGAATTTTTTCCCTTTGTAGAATTAATCAATTTTTAGCTAGAATTATGCGTATAGAGCGAGAAAATGTCTAATTCAAATATTTTTAAAGTAAAATGAAAATATTCTATTTTGAAGTTAGATTTTGAATTCCTCGTTTTAAGCAAAAATTATCGAAACTAAATATTTTTTCGCTCTGTATGCAGTCTTATATTTGAAAAAAGATTAGCGCTACAGAGCGAAAAAATATTTATCTATAATTTTCGTTGAGTAAAATGGAGAATGGAATTTTGAGTTTAACACTTAGATCCAACACCTTTAAATTAAATTGCAGAATTATCGACAATTTATTTTGCTTAATCGTTCAAAGTAAAAAAATGTGTACTTACTATGCAAGGTATCCATGGAATGATATTTATAAGCATAGTGGTAGTATCCAAGATTGCTAACAGTCTCCTTTTTTTGAGTATACATTGTTCTTAGTTTTACTTTCAAGCACTTGACATTAAAACTTATTTAAAATTGTTTTCAAGCTTAGAATAAAATCGTTTTCCACCAACTTTCAAGGTTTCACATTTTTTAAACTTTTTTTTGAAGATTCCAAGGGAAACTGAAAGTTGTAAGTGTTCTGATTATCACCCAATCTTTAGACATATCAAAACTGATTGGATAAATTCGGTGTTTATTGCAACGCAATAAGTATGCCAAGAATTAAGGCTTCGATTTTCGTCACAGTCTAAAATTACTTTCCACTCTGTCACTTTACATTGTCTACTTTTTATCGTTCCATTAATATAGTCAGATATAGTTTGAAGTTGTTTGATTTTTTCTTTACTCGAATCTGATGTGAAAATACATATACTTTTCATTTGAAAATACTATTTATTCTTGGGCTTTTTTTATATAAATATATTTTCACTTTTTTATGCATATATTTTAATTACAGATAGCTCGTTCAATTAGTAGATAATATTGACCAAAGCTCCTTCGATGATAGCTTCGACTCTAATACGACTTTTCAATGCGTATAGTAGTTGAAGACGGATCTTGATACGACAGTGGAAGAATAAATAAATAAGGAGTTCTTGTTAAATGTGCCATAAACGATATCAACGCGTCACTGCATAGATTTGACAAAAATTATCTCGTGTGAAATAATGCTCTGGAGACCTCAGGTCGTTAATTATTGGGACATCAGGTGTTAAATCCAAATATGTGTGCTTAATAAGATAAGACGTATTTTTTTCTGTCCAAATTCCAACTATATTTACGTAGTATGTATGTATTTAAAAATAGTGTTTCCTATGCGATTTAGGACAAAACTTTTTTGCCAAAAATCCAAAATCCTGAATTGCGAAAAAATACTGTAAAAGTAATTCCTGAAAATTTAAATTCCCGAAAAATGTAAATTCCCAAATGTAAATAATATGACCGAAAATATTTATTAAAGAAAGTTGAAAATTATCGAAATTTCAAATTTCGGAAATTTAATTTGCCCGAAAATATAAAATACCCGAATTTTCAAATTCTCGAAAATTCAAATTCCTGAAAATAAATTCCTTTTCTTATGTTAAAAATTTTTGTGTAAAACTTGTGTTCAAAATTTCTTTAAAATTTTTGATAAACATTCTGGAAAAACTTTGAACAAAAATTGTCGGGAATTTGAAAATTTGGATATTTTATATTTTAGAAAAAAATTTCGATAATTTTCTACTTCCGTTGATAAGTATTTTCGGTATATTGAAATGTATTTAAATATCTAAATTCGGGAATTTGCATTTTTCGGGAATTATTTTTTCGATATTTTTTCATTTTCTAGATTTTGATTTTTTGGTAAAGAAATGTTGTCCCACAAGTGAAGTTTAGCTGTTGGTTTATAATATCCACTGTCGTCTACGTTAAATTGCGACAAGTGGATTATTGACAAATTTATTTTTCCGAAGTTAGTCTCTTTGTGAGTCTGAAAGAAGTGTAATTACATTTAATTATTAGGTTTTAATATTTTTTGATGATGTGAATTTTAAGAAAATGGGAATTTTACCTTTATTATGTTCGATGCATCGAAAGTTTCTCGTTTCAATTTGCCACTTCTGTTTCTCTTCCTTTCTTTTAGACTCGAGAAAAGTGTGTTCATTACTGTCATGTGCAATTTAACATTCTCGGACTTTTTTTTCATCAGACCTAAAATAAAAGTTAATTAAAGGGGTTGGATTCAAGTGTTAAGCTCAAAATTCCATTCTCCATTTTACTCAATGAATATTATAGATAAATATTTTTTCGCTCTGTAGCACTAATCTTTTTTCAAATATAAGACTGCATACAGAGCGAAAAAATATTTAATTTCGACACCTTTTGCATAAAACGAAGAATTCAAAGTCTGACTTCAAAATTCAATATTTTCATTTTACTTAAAAAATATTTTAATATTTTCTCGCTCTGAGCGCATAATTCTAGCGAAAAATTGATTAATTCTACAGAGGGAAAAAATTCCTAACTTAATATTTGTGAAGTACAATGAAGAAATTGAATTTTTAGATTAGAACTTGGCTCCAACACCCTTAATTTAGATATATTTAGTTTAAAAGATAAGTTTCTTTCTATTTTTATCTCATTTGTAATTTCAAAATTGAATAAAAAAAACAAGATCTTTATAAAACAAAATAATATTTTACCCTTTTCGGAAAAATATTCTACTATTTTGTCTACTAATTCTTGAAGATGTCCATCTTCGTCGATTATTTTTGTGTATAATATATGAACTTTAGATGGATCGTTGTTCATACATGTGACTCCTTTTGTTTCGATAATTATGGGTCCAGTTTTTGCAATGAAAGGCCTTTGGAGAAAAAAATATTGAGAATAGATATTAGAAATAATTATAGTTTGAATTAGTCATATGAGGCTTACTCGATAATTTCTTTGTTGCAAAAATTTAAAACTTCTGTTGCTTCCTTCTTTTCTTTTTCGTCAAATAACCAGAGCACATCGAGAGTTAGGTGCAATCTTTTTCCAATTTGGAAAAGGCTTTCTTTAACCCCTCGGGATTCCTTTCCACTATTTGTTAAAACTTCTGTTTTGAAGTTATTGAAACGATCAATTATGTGATCATGATTCATAGGTATCGACATAAAGTGAGTACATCTCACTTTGTACCTTGACTCTTTTGCTAGTAAATCTATCTGGTGTCGGGCTGATATTATTTCTTCACCTGTAAAACCTATGACTACTGTAAATAAGAAAAGTAGATTATTTTAAATCTTTTGATGCTTTGATAGCATTTTTTAAAATTAAACAATTTGACAAATTGACACTTATGCTAACTATGTTATGTTTTTCGTATTACATATATAACTTTTATAGTTTATTTAACAGATTTTAGAAGTTTTCTAAGGATTTTCAAGGATTATAAAAAATTTTCAAACATTATTTTTCGAGATTCTCTGTTATTCTAATGATTTCAAAAGATTTTAAATAATTTTAAGGAATTTTAAGAGGTTTATAGGAATTTAAAGGTATTACAAGAGGTTTTTATGATATTTAAAAGATTTTTAAGAAACTTTAGGGAATTCAAAGGATTTTAAAGTATTTTAAAGTTCCTTGTGAAATTTTAAAGGATTTGAAAAAGCTTGTGAGAATTTCAAGAAATTTTAATTTTTTTTTTAAATGTTTAATGTTTCTCATGTAATTTTAAAATATTTCGAAAGTTATTTTTGATTTTTAAAAGAAATTTTGATGCATTTTAGGGAATGTTAAAGTTTCTAATTGAATTCTAAAGGATTTCACGATATTTTTATAATTTGTAAAAAGGATTTTGTGAAATTTGAAAGGATTTTAAAGAATTTATGAGATTTTATGGGATTTCAAATGATTTTGACAAATTTTAAGAGAATTAATTTAGAATTTACAAGGGATTTCGTGGAATTTTAAGAGATTTTTTTATTTCTAAAAGATTATGTAGAATTTTAGGGGATTTCAAAAAATTTCATTCAGTTTTAAAAGATTTAAATAACTATTATGCTAAACTTTTAAAATATTTTAATAGCATTATTATTGAAAATTTATTCGCATTTTTAATACTTTTTGTCAGGGATAGTCTGAAAATTAGGGAAAAGTTAAGGAAGTGTCAGGGAAGTTGAAAAATTGAATCTTGTGGATATCTTGATATAAAATAAATTGTTACATTCTTATCGCTAATTAATATCTAATTCACGAGTCTGGTACATGCTATTATCGAGATAATTAAATTTGTACCTATATCTCTATCTTGTTTACATTCGGGTATTAATATCGATGTATTTGTCTCTTTTTCTATTCTTTCCTTTGTTGACCCTTTTGGACCCGCGATAAATGACAATAATCCTCTGCAATGGAATATTTATAGAAGATAGTGATTCCTAATTTATAACTTAAGATATTCTGAAATTTGTAGATAAATAGAAAGATAACAAAAAATTCTACGTTTTTGCTTCCTCATAAAGGAAGCTTTGTAGTGGTGAAAAAATCCAATTAAAAAAATTCTCACAAGGGTTTAAGAAAGAATTTTATTTTACAAGCTATATGGATTTTTATAATTTTATTAAAATTGATTTTTAGACTATAAGTTCTTAAATAATCAAAAATTTTATTTTCAAATAAGCAAAATTCAAATCTGATGTAAAGAAAATAAAGATTCCTTGGGTCTGAACAAATTGATTGACCTATATGATTAATGCATTTCATTGAAAAATAAGAAAATTATGTTTAATTGTAATTTTCAAAATTAATAATTTTTCAAATATAAGTTATCGAATATTCAAAATTTAAAGCTGTGGTAAGAAAAATTAAGATTCTTTGTGTCGAGACGAATTGATTGCGATCTAAATGATTAATGCATTTTATTGAAAAATAAGAAAGTTATGGTTATTTATAATTTTGAAAAATTGATTTTCAACTATAACTTTTCAAATTATTATAACTTAAAGCTAATGTAAAGAAAATAAAGATTTCTTGCATCAAGATCGACGAATCGATTCTTCTGTCTACGACTAATTCATTTAATTGAAAATTAAGAAAGTCACGGTTATTCATAATTTAAAAAAATTTATTTTTCAACAATAACTTTCCAAATTATCGCATTTTAAGGGCGTTGGGCCCACGTTTCAAGCTCAAAATTTCATTCTCTATTTTAAACAACGAAAATTATAGATAAATATTTTTTCGCTTTATAGCGCTAATCTTTTTTCAATTATAAGACCTCGTACAAAAAGAAAAAAATATTTAATTTCGATACTTTTTGCATAAAACGAAGAATTCAAAATCTATCTTCAAAATTTAATATTTTTATTTCACTTACAAAATATTTGAATTAGATATTTTCTCGCCCTGTACGTATAATTTTAGTTAAAAATTGATTAATCCTACAGGGGGAAAAATTCCAAATTTAATATTTGTTGAGTAAAATGAATAAATCGAATTTTTAAATTAGAGCTTGGTTCCAAGACCCTTAAAGGCATTGGATTCAAATGTTAAGCTCAAAATTCCATTCTCCATTTTACTCAACGAAAATATTTAATTTCGATACTTTTTGCATAAAACGAAGAATTCAAAATCTAACTTCAAAATTTAATATTTTCAGTTTAATTGAAAAGTATTTGAATTAGATATTTTCTTGCTCTGTACGCATAATTCTATTTAAAAATTGATTAATTCTATAGAGTGAAAAAATTCCGAATTAAATATTTGTTGAGTAAAATGAAGAAATTTAATTTTTAGATTAGAACTTGGCTCCAACACCCTTAAAGCTCATGTAAAGAAAATAAACTTTTCTTGTGACCTAATATATTAATATATTTGATTAATTAATTTATGCTTATTCTAATGAGGAAGCACATGCTCATTGAATATACACAAAAGTTGATACAATTTCACAGCTAGTTTAAAATGCTATTCAAATTTTAAAGAACTTGTTCTTATTAAATAAACAAATTACCTGGGAACGTAGAAAGAATGTTTGTATTTCCCATCTGAATAAGGAAAAAGTTGAATATTGATAACACTCAATTCTTGTTTTGCATTATTATCATCAGATTCAACATCTTCTGAATTTTTAGATTCTCCTAGTTCACAATTTTGAGATTTATTATAATCAGAGAATCTATAGGATAGTCCATCAATGGAAATTAACTTCATTTTTGCTTCGTAATTCACTTTTCTAGAGAAAAAAGTTAACTGTAACCTTCCTGGTTTTGGCAAAAATTGGATCATTTTTACGCATATTCTCCTCCATACGTTTCCCATTTTGCTTTTATTTTATCCGAATTCACATTATCAATTAAGTTACCATTTTAAACAGCAAATTTTTCAACATTTGCTTCTAATATTTTATCCTACTTTTTTCAGTATTTTTGGAGTATATTTACTATGTGTTGTGTATCATTATATAGTTTTGTGGTTTTGTTTACAAAAAGTAACCTCACTTGTTCACTTCAACGTTTGCTTCAACACTTCATTATGATTTTAAATGCAGGTGCCTACATTATCCGCGATAACATTTGAATTGTAGTTTAGGTCACCAGGGGCTCTATTCTCGAGATCATTCGAACAGTTTTCGTATACGAATTAGTGCTTCTATCTTACTCTTACTCACGTGATTAGAAAAAGACAAACAGTACATTCGTATACGAAAATTGTTCGAACGAACTCGAGAATAGAGCCCCAGACCAAACTTAATTGGCTCCACTTTTTGCCTCTTTCATGATTCCGTATTAATTATATAAAAATGCAGAAATTAAAAACCCTTTTTCCAGAAAATATATTTATTTTATATTATTTTTTATAATTATTTATTAATTATTTTATATTATTTTATATTTTATAATTAAAGAATATTCAACTCAAAATTCAACTTTTGCAGTTTCTTTGTAATAACCGGAATCGTTTTCAGTGTGCCTTTGAGACAAATGAAGAGTCGAGAGTGTCATTTTTCCGAAGAATGTGTCCTTGTGCACCTGAAAAAATTTAATTAATTAGCTTTCCGAAATTAAAAATTCGAAAAAATTGAAATTTACGTAAACAATAATCTTACTTTCAATATGTTCGACGCATCGAAAGTTTCACGCACTTTATTATTCTCATGTTCATCACTCTTTCTTGAGAAATTTGTGTTCATTATTGTCATATGTAGCTTCACTCTATTATAACTTCTTTGAATCAAATCTAAATTTAAAAAAATTGAGCAAATATTATTTGATAAAGTACTAAAGTTCTGATAGAATTTTTTATCCAATAATATATTTATCTGATATTTACTTTCTTCGACAAAATAATCTACAATTTTTTCTGATAAATCCTGAAGGTATCCATCTTTATCGACGATTATTGCATAGAGAACTTTTACTTCAGCTGGATCGTCATTCATACACTCGATCCCTCTTATTTCGATATTTATAGGTCCAGTCTCCCTCAAAAAAGGACTATAAAATTCCAATTAAATGGAATTAATTTATTTTCGATTTAAAACTAAATTTCAAAAACTAGAAATCAAGAAATAAATTTCCAACTTACTCTATAATGTTTTCTTTGCAAGTGTACAATGCTTCCCCAGCCAACTTTCGTTCGTCGTTATCAAATAATTTTAATACGTCAAGAGTAAGATGCAATTTTGTTTCGGTTTGAAAAATCGATGCATTGACGCCTCTTGCTCCTTTCGCAGTTTTATTCAAAACATCAGCTTTAAATTCATTGAATCCTTTAATTATACTGTCAGTGTTCATTGGTATTGAAAGGAAGTGGGTGAATGACATTTTCTTCCTGGATGTCTCAACTAGCAAGTCAATTCGGTTTCTAGCTGATAGAATGTTTCTGCGATCAGCAGCAATGATTACTAGAAATATTAAAGAAATTGTATGAACATCAAATTAGAATCATACTTTAAAAAGGAGAAATAACTTGAATTTTATAATCAAAAATTCTTATAATTTTTACCAATATCTCCATCTTCTCCTTGTTTTGGAACATGTATCGTGGCTTTCGTATCAGTTTCTAATCTTTTCAATGTGGTACCTCTTGCACCAATTATTAATGGAAAAATCGCCCTAGAAAAATGTACAAATAATTTGTGATGATTTTAAAGTAAACTTTGGTGCTTTTAAGGGTGTTTGATCAAAGTTCTAATCTCAAAATTCGATTTCTTAATTTTTCTTGATAAATATTATTAATTAGAATTTTTCGCTGTGTCTAGATGCTCATTTTTTGAATTCCTCGTTTTACGCAAAAAGTATTAAAATTAAGCATTTTTTCGCTCTGCAGGCGTATTTCGATTTTAAAGCAGAATACATTTACAGATCGAAAATATTCTTAATTCTAATAATTATTAAGTAAAATGGGGAATTAAACTTTGAGATTAGAATTTGGATCCAACACCTTAAATCAAATACATATATTTCTTAAGGGCGTTGGAAACAAGTGTTAAGCTCAAAATTTCATTCTTCATTTTACTGAACAAAAATTATAGATACATATTTTTTCGCTCTGTAGCGCTAATATTTTTTCAAATATAAGACTGCGTACAGAGCGAAAAAATATTTAGTTTCGATACTTTTTGCATAAAATAAAGAATTAAAAAGACTTAAAAATTCAATATTTTCATTTTACTTAAAAAATATTTGAATTAGATATTTTCTCGCTGTGTGCATAATTCTAGTTAAAAATTGATTAATTCTACCAGAGGGAAAAAATTCCAGTTTTAATATTTATTAAGTAAAATGAAGAAATTGAATTTTTAGATTAGAACCTGGCTCCCTTAAATAAAGTACTTACCTAGGTACGTGAAACGAATGTTTGTATCTGCCACCAGTGTGAGGAACAATTTCAAGGTTGCTCTTGCAAATATCTTCATCTGAATCATATACTGGCTCAAATGTTTCTTCTTCGTAACTTCCTAGCTCTCCCTTTTGAGTCCAGGCAGTGCTATCACAAAATCTGTAGGATCGTCCATCAACCATAACCCAATCTGGTTTTAGTACATCCATTTTATGAGGATTTTATAAATAAAATATACTCTTTTGAATAAACGCTTTCCAGTTCCTATTTTTAAAGCTGCAAATGATTAAGGTTTATTAATATTACATACCAGAGGTTTAATATTACACTTTATTATTTTAGTAGTGACAAGATTTATAATATTTATATTTCTGTTTATATAGGAAATGTCTTTATAGGAGTTATTTACAGTGTTCTAATAAGTTCGTAATTACTTTCTTTTAATCAAAGATATTTTGTTTTAATCCAGAAATATTTATTTTGAGGTTAGGAAAAGAGAATTTAAAGAAAGAAGTCAACTTACCTAGATAGTGTTGCAGTTTTTATTAATAAAAGACTTTTATAAGATTATTTGTGTGTAACACAGTTACATGTAACAAGCTGTTACATAAAAAATTGCAACAAGTATGTTTTGACAGGTTTTGATCACTGTGGGACTTTTGGGGATTACCCATTTACCCATGGGTTACATATATCGCACCCAGGATGACCAACAAGTTCGAGAAAAAAATCCCAATCAAGCGCTTGAAAAATCACTAAAATTCACTAAAATTGCTAAGTCCAGGGTTCTGCACGTAATATATCTTAGGTAAATTACATGAGGTTTTTTACGTAATTTACGTATGTATTAATTAAACAAAACACAATCAATACAATTTTAAATTGCGCGCCACGCGCCGACTGCGTCACTGTGAATGAAGTATAATTAGTGCCATAATTTCATGGAAGTTTCCACTCTTAATTTTGTATATTCATTGACCATTTTTGACGTGTGATTTAAACCAATCAGCGTCAACCACGACCAAAATCTCGGAGGTTGTTAAACGTCTGCTAGGATGGCAGCGATTCGGATGTTGTCGGTTTTATTCCTAAATTTATCATTATGTGTAATTATTTCATTAGCAGGGTAAGTAAATAAAATTATTTTCTTTAATTTCCTATTTCATAAATAATTAAGTCTTTTTTTTTCATTAAAGTAGGCATAACCTGCATTATCATTCTATTATTTACATCAGCCATGAATTGAGTTTTTTTCTTCAAGCATTGTTTATTAATAATATTTCATTAAAAATTAAATGTTGAAATTTCTTTTTTTTTTATAAGAATAAGAAATGTAATGAATTTGTCGATTATCAATACAAATTGTACAGATTTCGTATCGATTTTATATCGAGTATATATTTGCAGACGAGACTTCTACAATATTTTAGGAATAACAAGAAGTGCAAGTACACATCAAGTCAAAAAGGCTTACAGAAAATTAGCCAAAGAATTACATCCTGATAAAAATCAGGATGATCCTGAAGCGTCAGTGAAGTTCCAGGATCTGGGAGCTGCTTATGAAGTGCTTTCAGATCCTGACAAACGAGAAATGTATGATAGATGTGGAGAAGAATGTCTGAAAAAGGATGGAATGATGAACAATGCTGATCCTTTTGCCAGTTTCTTTGGAGATTTTGGTTTCCACTTTGGTGGAGAGTCACAACAACATCAAACTCCCAAGGGAGCCAATATTATAATGGATCTCCCTGTTACACTCGAAGAATTGTACAGTGGAAATTTCATAGAGGTAAATAATTTTAAAATACATTTAACACTGTAAACTTAAGGATGTTAAATACATACAAACAACAGAAACTGCAGTTCAGATAAGTCACCTATAAAGCCCACAAAAGCTCTTCTTTCTAGTTAGGTTTATAAACATGTGTTTTGAAATGCGATGTATGTAATAAATGTTATGAACCTAACTAGAAAGAAGAGCTTTTATGAATTTTATTTTAAATATGAAAAAGTTACAGGTGACTTATCCGATCTGCAGTTACTACCCTGCTTAAAATTTCGAATAAAATCCGGATTCTGAAATTTATCCGAAATTGTCCGGGACGTTATCCGGTTTTTGTCATCCGGATTCTATCCGGTTTTGTTCGAAAATTGTCCGGATGAAGTAGCTTTTAATTGCTACTTCCGGACAATTTTCGTGCATGACCGGATAGAATCCGGATGACAAAAACCGGATAATGTCCCGGACAATTTCGGATAAATTTCGGAATCCGAATTTTATCCGAAATTATAATGCATCCGTATATTGTCCGGTAGAATCTGAAAGTTCTACGGTCTGACTGATTTGATGAATCCGGATTGTATCCGGTCATGTCAACTGATTTTTTAATTCGTATAAGTTCTGGAATTAATCGGACTGATTCCGGGTTAAAGTTTATTCTCAGACGAAATCCGGACAAAAACGGATAAATTCCAGATTCCACTTTACAAATAATTTCAACTGATTTTTTAATTCGTATAAGATCAGAACGAAATCGGACTAATTCCGTGTTAAAGTTTATTCTCAGACAAAATCTGGACAAAAATGGATAAATTCCAGATTCCACTTTACACTAAAAATCAAATAATTTTTTAATTCGTATAAGTTCCGGACTGAATCGGACTGATTCCGGATTCAAGATAAATCTCAGACAAAATCCGGACAAAAACAGATAAATTCCAGATTCCACTTTACAAATAAATTCAACTGATTTTTTAATTCGTATAAGATCCGGACGGAATCGGACTAATTTCGAATTCAAGATAATTCGCAGACAATATCCGGACAAAAACGGATAAATTCCAGATTCCACTTTACAAATAAATTCAACTGATTTTTTAATTCGTATAAGATCCGTCCGGATCTTATACGAATTAAAAAATCAGTTGAATTTATTTG
>CAJFCP010025447.1:22820-44551 GCA_904066005.1 Synergus itoensis
ATTCGCAGACAATATCCGGACAAAAACGGATAAATTCCAGATTCCACTTTACAAATAAATTCAACTGATTTTTTAATTCGTATAAGATCCGGACGGAATCAGAATAATTCCGGGTTAAAGTTTATTCTCAGACAAAATACGGACAAAAACAGATAAATTCCAAATTCTACTTTACAAATAAATTCAACTGATTTTTTAATTCGTATAAGATCCGGACGGAATCAGACTAATTCCGGGTTAAAGTTTATTCTCTGACAAAGTACGGACAAAAACAGATAAATTCCAAATTCCACTTTACAAATAAATTCAACTGATTTTTTAATTCGTATAAGATCCGGACGAAATCGGACTAATTCCGGGTTAAAGTTTATTCTCAGACAAAATCCGGACAAAAACGGATAAATTCCAGATTCCACTTTACAAATAAATTCAACTGATTTTTTAATTCGTACAATATCCGGACGGAATCGGACTTATTTCGGATTCAAGATAATTTGCAGACAAAATCCGGACAAAAACGGATAAATTCCAGATTCCTCTTTACAAATACATTCAACTGATTTTTTAGTTCGTATAAGATCCGGACGGAATCGGACTATTTTCGGGTTGAAATTTATGCTCAGACAAATTCCGGACAGAAACGGATGAATTCCAGATTTATCTGTATATGAAAATAATTTGATTCTTTATTTCGTATACCGGATTTTGTCCAGGCAATTACGGATTTATTTCAGATCAGATTTTATTTCTGGACAGAAATCGGATGAAATCTGACAAACTTCGGAAAGATTCCGTCTAAATTCCGGATCTCTTCGGATTAATTTATCCGAAACTAATCCGGAATTGATCCGAAATTTTAAGCAGGGTGTAGTAACTGCAGATCGGATAAGTCATCTGTAACTTTTTCATATTTAAAATAAAATTAAAAGAAAAATAGAAAAGAAAAATTAAAAGAAAATAGCCAAAAGAAAATTACATATGTGTAATTTTCTTTTGGCTATTTTCTTTTGGAGGGTAGACCTATTCACCTTTTTTCACCTATTCTGTGAATTTGTCACCTTTTCAACTTTTTTCAGTTGACAAAGTTGAATCATCTGAAAAATTATTGACACTGATACGGGGTTATTCTTATTCTTTCTGAATTCTTTTGAAATCCTCTCAAATTCTATTAAACCATTTAAAATTTCTTTAAATCTCTTTAAATTCTTGAAAATCCTCTAAAGTGCTTAAATTGTTTGAAAATAATTAAAAATCTCTTGAAATCCATTAAAAGCTTTTCGAAATATCTTCAAATTCTTTAAAATTTGATAATTTCAAGTCCTTAAAATTTCATAGAATCTTTTTAAACACTTGATTCCTTAAAATCATTTAAAATATCTTGAAATTTTGTTAATTGCAAAAGAAATCTTTTAAAATCGTTTGAAACTCGCTCAAAATTTTCTTAAATTTCTCCTGAATTCACTTAAATTCTCTTCAATTCACGTAAAATTATTTTGAATTGACCTTAAATTTTATTGAATTCACCTCAAATTTTACAGAATTCACCTTAAATTTGAATAAATCCGTCTAATTTAAATTTTATTGGTTTGGATAGTTTTTTTTTGGCTTTTAGCCAAAATTTTTAATATCTCCGTTGTGTTGGTTTTAATTTATTTCAATTTTTTGTCACCTACTTCTCACTTATTTTTATTTAAAAAATCACGTTTTCATCCTTTTTGATGATAACAGGTACTGTGATGACTACATATTCAAACCTTAAAATTAAATTCCCCATTTTTCTCAACAATTATTCGAAATAGATATTTTTTCGCTCTGTAAATGTATTCTGATTTAAAATAGAATAGTCTTTCGCTCTGTATTTCTTAATTCTATTTAAAAAAATGACCGATATACAAAGCGAAAAAAAAATATTTACCAATATTTGTCAAGTAAAATGAAATCGAATTTGTAGGTTTTTGATCAACACACCTAAAGTTTATTATGTATACTTCTAAAACTAAAGTAATTGCAGATAACGAGAAATAAGCCAGTGATGAAGGCAGCAAAGGGAACCAGAAAGTGCAATTGTAGACAGGAGTTAGTTACGCGTAATTTAGGTAATGGAAGGTTCCAAATGATGCAACAGAATGTGTGCTCTGAATGTCCAAACGTAGAATTGGTCAATGAAGAGCGAATTCTAGAGGTTGAAGTCGAGCCAGGAATGGTTGATGGTCAAGAAACGAAATTCACTGCTGAAGGTGAACCTCATCTTGACGGAGATCCAGGAGATCTAATTCTAAAGTGAGTTCTATTCTTTGAAAAGCTTTAATTATTTTCTTTTAAATTCTCTAATACAGAAATAAGTATGGATTTTCGATTTTTTATCTGATAAATTTTTTTTTAGAATTCGAACGCAACCTCATGCTGTCTTTGAGCGAATTGGCGACGACCTTTACACAAATGTTACGATATCGTTGCAAGATGCATTGATGGGTTTTACTATCGAAATTACACATTTAGATGGTCACAAAGTCTCTATTACGAGAGAAAAGGTAACCAAACCCAATGCCCGAATTAGGAAAAAGGGTGAAGGTATGCCTAATTTTGACAATAACAATCTTCACGGTAACTTGTATATCACCTTTGATATTGCCTTCCCTGAAAAAGAGTTTTCGGCTGAAGAAAGAGAAGGTAAATAAATATCCGTTACATTAAAAATTGATACTATTGTTTAAAAGTAGTGAAAGAATTATTGTCTAATCTTCAATTTTTGTAATTTCAGCTATCAAAAAACTCTTGAATCAGAGTTCAGTGAACAGGATATACAACGGGATACGAGGAAATTAAAAGCAAGGGTGTTAGACAATTATACAAGAGAGAACATCGCATTGATTGCGCAAAAGACTATCCTTGCATCAGGTGTTCCATGATTTTGTTTCTTCCTTGAAACAACTGTATCATTTAATTATCAGTCAAAATACTTCTCGATTTGTATCCTAGCTTTCTTACATTTAGGCAAAGAACTTTCTAAGAAGTATGCAAGACTGGTATATAAAAATTCCACATGCATTAACGTTCGCGAGGACATTTGCAAGGATTAATTGAATGAATTAACTTGATTATTTAAGTTATTATCGCACGTGTGATAGTGTAAATGTCTGCCAAATGAAATCGTGTTTTTTCACAAAAGTTGTTTATATTGCTGCATTAGTAACGAACTCCTGAAGTACCAAAAGTATTTCGTCCCCGTTTTCGAGTGAAAGCGTATGTATATGTGGTTTAAATGAAATACATCTACAATTTAAGAACGAATTAAACTTTCTTATTCTTCAAATCTTTTTAAATCATTCATATTATTTACTTTTCTTTTTTTAAAAAAGGAACAAGAATATCCAGTAATTCTTTAAATTTTTTTTTGATTGCGTCAAATTTTAAACATTCGAGAATTTTATAGAATTTCCAAGTATATGAGCAAATTTTGTGGTATTTGGTAGAATAATGTATTCTAAAGGATTTAACATCATTTTAGGGGATTTTGAGTAATTTCAAGAAATTTCAAAGGATTTTACGAATGTTCTTGGGGCTTTATGGAATTCTAAGGAATTTCCAAGGGTTTGACGAAATTTTTTTGGATTTTCAGGAACTTTAAGTTATTTAAGTGATTTAATATTATTTTATGGGGTATAAAGTATTTCTAAAGGATTTCATGGAACCTAACGAGATTTCACGGGGTTTTAACTAATTTTAAGGAATATCAACTGATTTTATAAAATTTAAAGGAATGTTAAGAATTTGACTGGGATATTATGGAATTTTAAAGGCTATTAAGTTATTTTAACACGGTTTTTTTTTAATCTTATTTTTGGACTCCTGAAGTCGAATTATGTCGAAATATATAAAAAAACTGAAGTCGAAAATTTTCATCGATACAAATTAAGTTTCCTCTATGAGAAAGCCATATTGACAAAAAATAACCAGTAGCACAAAAAATAACAGTAAATGTATTCATATACACCTCAGTCAAAGTCTAAACTAATAATTCGATTTCTTCATTTTATTCAACAAATATTAAATTTTTAATTTTTGCCCTCTGTAAAATTAATCAATTTTTAGCTAGAATTATGCGTATAGAACAAGAAAATGTCTAATTCAAGTATTTTTTAAGTAAAATTAAAATATTGAATTTTTAAGTCAAATTTTTAATTCTTTATTTTATGCAAAAAGTATCGAAACTAAATATTTTTTCGCTCTGTAAGCAGTTTTATATTTGAAAAAAGATCAGTGCTCCAGAGCGAAAAAATATTTATCTATAATTTTCACTGAGTAAAATGAAGAATGGAATTTTGAGCTTAACAAAACACTTGAGTCCAACGCCCTTAACATAAAAAAAAGAATTAAAAGTATAATCAATATTTATTCATGTTACTACAAAATATCACATGTCTTCTCTTAAAATATTTATAGACGACCCTAAAGGCAGTAACAATATAAACGCATGTTGAAGTCGTCGACGCAGGCACTCTGCTTCCCATAAGCATTCAGTCTGCTCACGGACCCAATCAGTTTCATCTTCCCATTATCAGTTCTGTACCTCACAGAACCTTCGAAAATCGCACCACCCGGAAGAGTTTCCAAAGTCGTTGTGAAGTCAATCCAAGGTGCTTTTCCTCCTTCCTCTTCTTCTTTATCACTCAACATCTTCGCATCTATAAGTCTCTTGAGCTTTAGAACAGCACACTGAGGATATATCTTGAGCATTCGATTGAGTTCGCTTATCAGAAATTTGACGCTCTTCTGCAAATTAGGATCAGTCAGAGAAACATTATTGCTCCCATGGCACATGCACCAGTGTCCAGGTATATCAGCCATCGAGCAGGTTCGATGATCCGGAATCGGAAGCAACCAGCTTATTCCTCTCGGAATTTCCCGAGATAGATCTTCGATCTTCTTCCTCACCAACTCTTCCTTCAGCCGTTGAGGATTCAACAAATCTACCAAAGTCTCGTGGAGATCAAATGGTGTTGTTAGGCTCCTAGAGTTTCTTCTTAAATTCCCCCAGGCCACGGGAAATTTCTGTTTCCACCAATCAGGCAACACCAAAAATACGAACGGAAGACTGTCTTCAAGTCTTCCTTGATAAGTTTGGCGAAATGATCCCCATCTCATGCCATGATCACTCATTACGATTAAAGCTGTATTCTTCAGGAGATTTTCACTGTGTAGGCTCCTGAATAAATTGCTGTAGGAATCATCACCATGCTGAGGGAACTCGAGGAAGTCATGAGTCAAACTCGCTTGCCAGAAAAAAGCAAAGTAGGAATCGTTTTTGAATTCTGAAGCTACCTTGTGTGTATATTGAAGAAGCGTTTCGAAGTTTTTTCTCGTCCCCAGGCAAATGTTTGTGTTTAGCTTGTAGGTATTCCCGATGTCCTTTTCTGCTGCGAGACAAAAAGGTCGGAGGTAGTAGTCTGTTGGTTGAGCTTTGAATCCTGGTTTCACGTAGTTGAAGGTTGTAATTTCGCAGGCATCTTCTCCGAAGATTGTTCGAAAGCCAGCCGAACTGAAGTTCTTCCAGATGAAAGGACAGGAGTCGAAAGGCTTTTCGTGCTCCGTCCAGCAGGTCTTCTGAAATTCCTTTGTGGAAAGACCGGAAAGCATCGGAACTAGGTTCGGATAGGTATTGTCCGCTACTTTGTTGTAGCCAACCATTTCCACAGCACCGAGATCTTGAAGAGATTTCACAGTTTTTGGCATCGTCCTGTGGAAGTTGAGTCTGGAGATGGCATCTAATCCTACAATGAGGATGCTGAGGTGAGGTGTTTCTGGATCTGGTTTTTTCGCCTCGTGACATCTGGTTTCGACTTTAGATTTGCGAGGCAGAAAGGCGTGATAGTCGCGATATATGACTTCGTTATTTCTTGAGCATATAACTTTAATAAACTCTTCGGTGATATTCGCAGAATCTTGGAAACGGTAACAGTCCTTTTCGTATCTGCAAGAATCAGATTTTTTATTTTTTATTGGAGTGTGATATGTATTTTGAGATTGCTAATTCTTTTAAGGGTGTTGGAGCCAAGTTCTAATCTAAAAATTCGATTTCTTCATTTTACTCAACAAATATTAAATTTGGAATTTTTTCCCTCTGTATAATTAATCAATTTTTAACTAGAATTATGCGTACAGAGCGAGAAAATATCTAGTTAAAATATATTTTAAGTAAAATGAAAATATTCAATTTTGAAGTTAGATTTTGAATTCCTCGTTTTAAGCAAAAATTATCGAAATTAAATATTTTTTCGCTCTGTATGCAGTCTTATATTTGAAAAAAGATTAGCGCTACAGAGCGAAAAAATATTTATCTATAATTTTCGTTGAGTAAAATGGAGAATGGAATTTTGAGCTTAACACGGGTCCAACGCCCTTAAGTGGAAGGACTCGATAGACAAGCTCAGGTCTTAAGGGTGTTGGAGCCAAGTTATAATAAAAAAATTCGATTTCTTCACTTTCCTCAACAAATATTAAATTTGTAATTTTTTTCCTCTGTAGAAATAATCAATTTTTAACTAGAATTATGCGTACAGAGCGAGAAAATATCTAATTCAAATATTTTTTAAGTAAAATGAAAATATTGAATTTTGAAGTCACATTTTGAATTATTCGTTTTATGCAAAAAGTAAAATGGTGAATGGAATTTTGAGCTTAACACTTGGATCACTAATTTTTTAAGTAGAACTACGGGTATAGAGCAAAAAGAATATCTATTTCTAACACGTTGAGTAAAATGAAGAAATTGAATTTTGAGTTAGAACTTGAGCCTAACACTCTTAAGGGTGTTGGAGTTAAGTTCCAATCTAAAAACTCGACTTCTTCATTTTACCTAACAAATATTAAAATTGGAAATTTTTCCCTTTGTGGAATTAATCAATTTTTAACTAGAATTATGCGCATAGAGCGAGAAAATATCAAATTCAAATATTTTTTAAGTAAAATGAAAACATTGAATTTTTAAGTCTTTTTAATTATTTATTTTATGCAAAAAGTATCGAAATTAAATATTTTTTCGCTCTGTACGCAGTCTTATATCTAAAAAAAGATTAGTGCTGCAGAGCGAAAAAATATTTATCTATAATTTTCGTTTAGTAAAATGAGGAAAGGAATTTTGAGCTTAACATTTGGGTCTTACTTTTGTCATCTATTTTAAATTTGTTTACCTATTTTCAATTTATTCACTTATTTCATGGATAAAGCTGAGATTTTGATAATATTGATTGTTTAGTTAACTAAACCGATAATTTTTTTTATTGACAAAATAAGTCTCGTTGAAAAAAACAAAAAAACATTTTTTTCGTAATCAATTTCACCGGATTCAAATATTTTAGTTATAATTTTGTAAAGTTTTACGTGCACTTCCAGCATAGATCTTATTATTAACTGATGAGTTGTTATTTTGTATGGATATAATTTCAAAATTTTTTTTTAATCCTGTGTAGCGAAGATTTTGAAAGTTTGAAAAAACTTTTCCGGATGTTTAAAATAATAACGAAAATCAATTTTTTAAAGCTGAAAATATTTTTTTTTGAATTTTTGAATTGTGAACCTTCTAGAAAATTATTAAACACTTTTCGATTCTTGTAAAATCCCTTTAAATTCTTTCTTTTGAAATCGATTGAAATTTCTTAAAATAGTATGCAATTTTTTAAATTCCTTAAATTCCATTGGAATTTTTTAAAATCAATAAAAATGTCTTGAATTTTTATGAAAATCCTGTAAATCTGTTGAATGCTTTAAAAATCCCTTGAAATCCTGAAAATTACTGGATGTCTCTTGAACTCTCTTGAAATCTTCCACTTCTTGAAAATCATCAAACTTTTTGGAATTCTATAAAAATCCCTAGAATTTTTTTTAAATCATTTGAAATCTTTAAAAATCTTTCTGTCTTTTAGAATCCCTTTAAATCACTTGAAATTCCTTAAAATCACTTTCTCTTGAAATCTTTGAATTTCTGTAAAGTTTCTATTATTTCTATTATTCTATTTCTATTTCTATTATTTCTATTATTTATTTATTATTTCTATTCAACTATTTCAAATTATTTTAAAATCCTTTAATTCTTATGAAAATGCTGAAACTTATTTTAATTCTTTAAAAATTCCTTGAAATTCCTACAAAATCACTTGAAATATCTTAAAATACCTTGTAATTTTTTTAGTCAATTAAAATTTCTTAGAATCTTTTTAAATTTTTTTTATCTTAAAATTTTTTTAAGTTATTTCAGAATCTCTTTAAATCCCTTGAAATCCTTTAAAACCCCTTGAAATGTTTCGAATTCATCTTGATATCGAGTGCTCTTGAAATCTCTTCAATTCACCTTGAATTTGGTTGAGTTTGCCTCAAAATCTTGAATTGTTTTAAATTCTTGTGATTTGATCTTTTCGATTTTTCTGATTTCTTTTTAATTATTTTAAATTCCTTTGAATTTCTTTAAATTCATTTGAATTGGTTCTGAATTTTACCTCATTTTACTTGAATTTACGGAATTGAATTGGAGGTCAAGGTTTTTTTCTACTTTGAATCAAACCTCAAAATATCTCAGTTTTATTAATTTAAGTTATTTTATTTTTTTGTCATTCTATTTATATGAAAAAATCACCTTTTTGCTACTGCTATTGACAGGTCCTGACACCGAGTATTCTCACTGATTAAAATTATAATGGAATAAATTAATTTTCATGATCCAGAAAATTATTATTTTTTCTTTTTATTTTTGCAGACTCGACTAGTGCAGTGCTGCTCCAGTCTGGAAAAGTGACTTCTAAACTGTAGGTGTTGCTTTTTCTTTTACTTCAATTAGTTCCATTTGACATAATTATTGATTTTTTTAATTAAATTAAAAAAATTAAATTTTTAAATTATGTATTGAGGTTCGAAGTTTGCAAATTAAATGTCGATCGAAAACTTACGTGACCGCATTGTCTTGGTTTGGGGATCTCCAAAACGGTAGCCAGCAGCAATCGACGACTTCAGTCTTATTGTAAAAATGATCCCTGGCGTCGAGATTAACAAAAATTGCAGTATTATTTGATTCGATGAGTGGCAAATAATTTCCGTATTCACATTTAATGGGACTTGCTTTTCCTATATATTTTTGAATCGCGGGATCAAATGGATCTAAATCAGGAATTCGACATCCCTTATTTCTTACTAAAAATCCAGAATTTTTAACTGCTACGAAGTGAGGCCTTTCTTCAATGTTGTTTTCTGCAACAAATTAAAATTATAGCAGTGGTTGTAATTTCGAGCTTAAGGGTGTTGGAGCCAAGTTCTAATCTAAAAATTCGATTTCTTCATTTTACTCAACAAATATTAAATTTGGAATTTTTTCCCTCTGTAGAATTAATCAATTTTTAACTAGAATTATGCGTACAGAGCGAGAAAATATCTAGTTCAAATATTTTTCAAGTAAAATTAAAATATTAAATTTTGAAGTTAGATTTTGAATTCTTCGTTTTATGCAAAAAGTATCAAAACTAAATATTTTTTCGCTCTATACGCAGTCTTATATTTGAAAAAATATTAGCGCTACAGAGCGAAAAAATATTTATCTATAATTTTCGTTGAGTAAAATGGAGAATTGCAACGCCCTTAAGGGCGATGGAATTTTTAAGCACACCGATTTCAATTTTTTTCTAATCATCAAATTGCGAAAATATATATTTTCTTAGAGCTTAGAAAAAAACTGCAATAGCAGAAATGTCGTTGAAGATTTTATAATGATAATTTAATATTTTTTATGGCTATTGATGGGGGAAATTAAATAAATTTTTTACCGTGATTAGTATTATTTGCGTATGGAACAATTCGAAATTGTCTTATCGTTACACTATTGATAGCAATTAAATACGTTAGTAAGAATATTATTATTCCTATTAGCCATTTCCGGAGATGAATACTGTTTGCTAGGCATCCAATTTCCCTAGATGTTTGCGCCATTTGATACTCATTGCTACATTTCCTTTTATGGGGAAGGAGGGCTTTCTGAAAATTGAAAAAGTCATTTATTTCTAAATTTAACATTATTTTGATTTTAAACATTTGAAAACATTTTTTTTTATTATGAAGGGCGTTGGACCCAAGTATTAAGCTCAAAATTCCATTCTCCATTTTACTCAACGAAAATTATAAATAAATATTTTTTCGCTCTGTAGCACTAATCTTTTTCAAATATAAGACTGTATATAGAGCTAAAAAATATTTAATTTCGATACTTTTTGCATAAAACGAAGAATACAAAATATAACATAAAAATTGAATATTTTAATTTTAATTAAAAAATAGTTGAATTAGATATTTTCTCTCTCTGTGCGCATAATTCTAGCTAAAAATTGATTAATTCTACAGAGGGAAAAAATCCTAAATTTAATATTTGTTGAGTAAAATGAAGAAATCGAATTTTTAGATTAGAACTTGGCTTCAACACCCTTAAGATAATTTAATAAGTTAACTTACCTCGTCAAGAAGGCGGGTTGTTGGCATACCACAGGATTAGTAACGATCGTTGATTTAAAAATTTGTTCTATTTTGTAATGAACATTTGTAGTGAGCTAATTTTATTAAATCTTTAATACGAAGTTTAGTTCGGGCCGTAATTCGATGTCAAAGGTTTTATATGTTGGGGTTTTAACTGATGATAGTAGTTTTAATTGATGGTGATGAAATCTGAAAATTAAATAATTTTTAATTGTCTTAAGGGTGTTGGAGCCAAGTTCTAATTTAAAAATTCGATTTCTTCATTTTATTCAACAAATATCAAATTTGGAATTTTTTCCCTCTGTAGAATTAATCAATTTTGAACTAAAATTATGCGTACAGAGCGAGAAAATATCTAATTCAAATATTTTTTAAGTAAAATGAAAATATTGAATTTTGAAGTCAAATTTTCAATTCTTTATTTTATGCAAAAAGTATCGAAATTAAATATTTTTTAGCTCTGTATGCAATCTTATATTTGAAGAAAGATTAGTGCTACAGAGCGAAAAAATATTTATCTATAATTTTCGTTGAGTAAAATTGAGAATAGAATTTTGAGCGATTAATTAATTTTTAACACTTGGGTCCAGCGTCCTTAAGTTAACTTGAAGTTATATAAACATGAAAATTTAATAATTTTATACTTTATTAAAATTAAGAATATTTAACTTGGCCTGTTAATCAAAGTTTAATTGTTGTAGAGGTGTATTATCTAGTCACCTTGAAATTTGAAATTGTTGATATAACTTATTCTCAATAAGTTAGAATCAATAACACTTTTATTGACATGCTTTCTAATTTCGATTCAATCTCGAGTTACGTGAATTTTAATTATTAGAATCGAGGCACGTCGAACGACGTTAACAATATACAATTCGAATTTATCAAACGGGGCGGAACTTCTTATCGCTAAAACTAGTAGTCTGAATATTATATCACTTCGTTCTCTAAAAATATACGTGTTGAATAAAATTTTTTATTTTCAGAGAAAATAAAATTTCAATGAATAGTGTTTTAATTAGAAATAAATAGAAATAAATGATCAATGAAAATAATTGGTTTTGAAATATGTACAGCAAATATAATAGCACATGATGTCTATTACTTCCTAAAAAAATTATTATCTCTTTTTGCAAAAAAAATTGAATAATGAAAAGTACTTACCTGGATTTTACAAATTTCAATTTCACCATTTTCAAATGTTTCTCTGAGATTTTATGTAATTTTAATTCATGTTTTTGAAATTTCTTATGCAGAAATTTAGGAGTTCAAAATGAACTCTTAGACTCGACCAGTTTCTTTGTTTCGAAAAGATATTTTATAGAAAGTTTGATAGGCGGACTTCATTTTTCTTAACTAGAGGGTAGTAAATCGGTTTAAAAAATTAAGGTTCTTTACGGAAGACTTAAAGGCGTAGTCGTCGGTTTGACGACGATAATTATTGCATATGTTGCAAGTCGTTCCCGGAGACTCGAATCTGGTCAATACAGCAGCGCGCGCGCTTCTCTCTGCATTCCCAATACTGAACCAGGATTTAATATGATCTTTCTCCCCATTTTCTCCCTCTTCTCTCTTGCATTCACCACCACTTTTCGCATTTTAGGGATGCACATTTGTAAATGAATGTCTCTATAACTTAGTACACATATATTTATCAGTTTCTCTCTTCATTATGGATTTTCCCCATTTAAGGGTGTTGGAGCCGAGTTCTAAAAATTCGATTTCTTCATTTTACTCAACAAGTATTAAATTAGAAATTTTTTCCCTCTGTAGAATTAACCAATTTTTAACGAGAATTATGCGCACAAAGCGAGAAAATATCTATTTCAAATATTTTTTAAGTAAAATAAAAATATTAAATTTTGAAGTTAGATTTTGAATTCTTCGTTTTATGCAAAAAGTATCGAAATTAAATATTTTTTCGCTCTGTATGCAGTCTTATATTTGAAAAAAGATTAGCGCTACAGAGCGAAAAAATATTTATCTATAATTTTCGTTGAGTAAAATGAAGAATGGAATTTTGAGCTTAATATTTGGGTCCAACGCCTTTAATATCAACTTAAACTTCGTCAAAATCTTTTATAATTACTAAAAACTGTCTAAAACCTCTTAAAATTGAACAAGAACCTTTAAAATCACTTAATGCCTGAAAATCTCTTAAAATTCCTAGATACATCCTGAAACTCCTTACAATTCAACAGTAATATTTAACCCTTAGCTGCCACACTGTCATTGGGGCGTTTTCTACCCCGCTGGATAAAAAAGTAGATTGCGAAGCAACTATTACTTTTCGACTTAAAAAAAATTGCTGATAATTCTTAAGAGATATTTTAGAAGAATTTCTGCTGTGCTCATTTTAGAAAAAATAATATTTAGTATTTTTAAAAAATTTAAGAAAATGTAAGAAAAAAAAATTCTGGGGCGAAATTGACCCCAGTGTGGCAGCTAAGGGTTGAAATCCAATATAATATCTTAAAATTCTATTTAATCCTTTAAAATTCCACAAAATTTTTTAAAAATAATAATATCTTGAAATATTTTTAAATTCCATGAAATCTTTTACATTTTCACAAAATCTTTTTAAAATCTTAAACTAGCTGTCAAGTTGTATCAACTTTTGTGCTCATTCAATGAGCACTTTGCTTCCTGTAAGCAAATATGATTTGCTTCCTTATAGAGGAAGCATTAAGTATTTAGTTTTCTTTACATCAGCATTAAATTTTAATTATTCGAGAAGTTATATTCGAAAAGCTCTTTTTCGAAAATTACAATAAAGCATAACTTTCTTATTTTTGAATGAAATGGATTAATCTTATAGGTCAATCGATTCGTCTGGACACAAGGAATCTTCATTTCCCTAACACCAGCTTTAAATTTTTATTATTTGAGAAATTGTAGTTGAAAAATTGAATTTTTAAAAAATAATTTTTTATAACTTTCTTATTTCTCAATGAAATGAGAATGATATAGGTCATTTGATTCATCTCGACACAAAGAATATTTATTTTCCTTACGTCAAGTTAAAATTTTGATTATTTGAAAAGTTATAGTTGAAAATTAATTTTTAAAAAGACAATCATAACATCCTTATTATTTAATGAAATGCATTAATCATATAGGTCAATCGATTCATTTCGATGAAAGGAATCTTCATTTTCCTTACATCAACTTTAAATTTTGAATATTTGAGAAGTTATAGTGAAAAAATGAATTTTACGAAAATTATAAAAGTACACGAAACTTGTAAAATTTTTAATATTTTTAATATTAAATTTATTATTAAATTTTTAATATTTTGGTAAACCGTTGTAAAAAAATTCAACTTGGTAAATAGTGGAATAAATCACCTAAAATTTGTCTAAGTCCCTTAAAATTCGTCAAAATCTTTTAGGATTCCTAGAAGCCTCCTAATAAAATCCTTTAAAATTCATCAAGAATCTTTAAAATCGTTTAAAATCCATACAAAAATCCATTAAAATAATTGAAAATCTCATAAAATACCTAAAAATTCTTTATAAAAACTTTGCATGTTCTTATCCTGCAAGACATTTTTAATATTTCATAAAATAAATTATTAATAAAATTCTCACTGAAATCCTCAATAATAGGAAGATAATTTGTAGATCCTTGAATTTGTTACATTGATTGTATAATATTTAAGGGGTTGGAGCCAAGTTCTAATCTAAAAATTCGATTTCTTCACTTTCCTCAACAAATATTAAATTTGTAATTTTTTTCTCTGTAGAAATAATCAATTTTTAACTAGAATTATGCGTACAGAGCGAGAAAATATCTAATTCAAATATTATTTAAATAAAATGAAAATATTAAATTTTGAAGTCAGATTTTGAATTATTAGTTTTATGCAAAAAGTATCGAAATTAAATATTTTTTCGTTCTGTATGCAGTTTTATATTTGAATAAAAATTAGCGCTACAGAATGAAAAAAATATTTATCTATAATTTTCGTTAAGTAAAATGGAGAATGGAATTTTGAGCATAATACTTGGGTCCAACGCCCTTAAGAAATAAAAGAGAGAAATGAAGGAAAATTACTTGGAATTATTTTGCTTAAATTGAAGGCAAAATCAGTATAGGCCTATAATAATTTTCATATAATTTTTTTATGATTATAAGAAAATAATTACAGAAATAAATAATATTAAAATATATAAAAACGAAGAATTCAAAATCTAACTTCAAGATTGATTAATTCTACGGGGAGGGAAAAAATTCCAAATTTAATATTTGTTGAGTAAAATGAAGAAATCAAATTTTTAGATTAGAACTTGGCTCCAACACCCTTAATGGGGAAAATCCATATAATGAAGAGAGAAACTGATCCATGTATTTTTGCGACTTCAAAAAATTTATTTTGAAATAAGTGGACACCGCAATTAATCAATTAATCAATTAATCAATTAATCAATTAATCAACCGCAATTATACGTTCATAATAATAAATATTTTTAGCTAATAAGAGTCAATAAACCTTCGTCTATATGAGAGGAAGGTTTATTGACTCTTATTAGATCAAAATATTTATTATTATGAGAATGTATAATTGGGTAAACTAAATTGCTCTTATGGTAAAGTATCACATGCCCTTAATATAAGGATATGTATGACTTATCTGATCCCTGCCTTACCGACATTTTTTTTCTCTGCAATGTTACTTTTAAATTTATTAATTTATTGAGATATCAAATTGAAAATTTCCAAAATTCAAGAAAATATTCTAGGGTATGTTTCTCGGGTCCTAAATATTTACATTTATAAAAAAAATTTTTTTCAAAATATTTTTTTTTATTTTTATAAAAATTTAAGACCAGATAAACATACCTTAGAATATTTTCTTTAATTTTAGAAATTTTTCATTTGATATCTCAATAAATTTAGAAGTAACTTTGCAGAGAAAAAATGTCGGTAAGATAGGGATCGGTTAAGTAATACATCACCTTATATTAAGGAAATGTGATACTTTACCATAAGAAAAATTTATACTTTTTCCTAAAACTAGGCCATTTATCTCCATCTGTATGAAACGGAGATAAATGGTCTAGTTTTAGGGAAAATATTTATTGTTTCGAATGTAAATAATATAAGTTTTGCGGAAATTAAATTTACTCTTATGGTAATTACCACATGCCTTTAAATATCAATATTCCGTAGGAAAAAACACTTTCTTTTATCTGCAAAAGATAACGCCACTATATCCTTTTTTTCAAATGAAAGATTGTTAGACTTAATAAATGATTAGGTATCATTTTAATATTAGGAATTTTTAATTTCTTTTATTTTGAATTAACAATAAGTTGATATTAAAAAATTTAAATGCTAATCATTGAAATGTCGGTAAATACTATTAAATAATAATAATAATAATAATAATAATAATAATGTGTTATGTTTGTTTTAAAAATTCTCTGGGACAGTAACTTCAATCGTTTCTTATGTTACTATTTTATTTTCTAATATAAAAATTATTTTGTGTTTATAAAAGATATTTCAACGAACTTTAAGGCATTTAAAATTTTTTCGTGGAATTTCGAGGAATTTAAAGAGATTTTAACGTATTGTAAGGAATTTTGATGATTTTTAAATAATTTTAAGAGAATTCAAGGCATTTTTTTGATTTTTTAAAAGATTTTGTGAAATTTAAAAGGATTGCACGAAATTTTATGAGATTTATAATAATTTTAATGAATTTTAAAGGATATAAAGGGAATATTATCGTAGAATTTCAAAGGATTTCCAAAAATTTCTTGAAATTTTAAGTTTGAAAATACTGTAAGGGTTTTGGAGGATTTAAAGTTTGTCGGGTAATTTTATTGTGGGATTTCAAAAGATTTTTTGGAAACAAAACATTTCGTAGAATTTAAAAGGATTTTGAAAGTTATCATAAAATTTCATGAAATTTTAAGGGATTTTAAGGTATTTTAAGAGAATTTAAGAAATTTTTATGAGTTTTATAAAAATTCTGTGAAATTTTAAAGGATTTTATGGAATTTTTTGAGAATTTCTAAGAACTTTTAGATATTTTCACAAATTTTAACGAATTTCAAGAGGTTTTTAAAGAAGTAGGAGGTTTTATTGAATTTTGAAGGGTTTCAAAGTTGTTTGTAAAATTTTAAGAAACCAGCAAACCAACATGTGCGCGATTATTTCGTATTTCTTTTTAGACAACTTCAAGTCATTCAAAAGCCAATCAGATTTGAAACTATAATTTATGCGAGATTTTAAAGACATTTTTAGATAGGAATTTCAAGAGTTTTCTAAGAATTTTAAGGGATTTTGACGATTTCTAAGTGGTTTTTACGAAATTCAAAAGATTTTTTTAGGATTTTAAAAATATTTCTAGAAACTTTAAGGCATTCTAAATGTTGTGGAATTTTGAGGAATTTTAAGAGATTTCAAAAGGTTTGTAGGAGTTTTAAGTGGTTTTGAGGAATTTTTAATCTTGTCCTAGAATTTTGAGGAATTTTAAGCTATTTTAAAAGGTTTCTAAGAATTGCAGGGGATTTTATAGTATTTTAAGGATTTCTAATAATTTTAAGTGATTTCAAGAGATTTTTCTTATCTTTAAAAGATTCTGTGAAATTTTAAAGAATTTCATGAATGCAATTTTAAAGTTTGTCAAGTAAGTTTATTGAGGGATTTCAAAGGTTGTCGTAAAATTTGAAGGGATTTCATGGGATTTTTCTCATTTTTTAAAGATTTTGTAGAATTTTCAAGGATTTCATGAAATTTGATAATATTTCTAAGGATTTTAATAGATTTTAAATGTTATGAAATTTCAAGAGGTTTTCAGGCATTTTTAAAGATTTTTGCGAATTTTAACTTGGATTTCAAGAGATTCACGATTTTAGTTGTTTTTGTGGATTTTTAAGGGATTTCAAAGGGTTTCTGAGAGTTTTAAGAAATCTTAACGAATTTGAAGTGATTACGAAGGTTTTCGTGAAATTTTTTTGCGCCATTAGTTTGTTTTTCTTGTTTCAACTTCAAGTCATTCAAAAGCCAATCAGGTTTGCAACAACAATGCATGCGAGATTTTCGAGACATTTCGTGACACCACTTTTTTAAGATAGGACTAGCAATTATGATCCGCGCGCTCTGCGCGCGATTGATTTCACGGTTTTACACACCATTTGCTAGTAAACAAAATAATTGAGAATTTTTAATTCTTCAAATATAAAAACTTGTCATTCTTTATCCAATATTCCAATTTCAAGAATCTACATAAGTTTCATGAAATTCCTTGAAATGCCTTTATTATTCTTCAAAATCTGATGAAATTTCTTTAAATTTCGTAAAATCAATTGATATTTCTTAAAATTACTAAAAATTACTAAAAATCCCATGAAATTGCATGAAATCTCTTAAAATTTCTGACAATCCAAAGAAATGTCGTAAAATCCCTTGAAAGTCCTTAAAATAATTTAATATCCCGTAAAATATCTTACAAATATTTAAAATTCCACGAAATTCTGTAAAATCCCTTAAATCCACTAAAAGTCTTTAAAATTACTTAATATTTCTTAAAATATCTTAAAATTACTTAGATTCTCCAAAACTATCATAAAATCTCATAAAATTACTTAAAATTTCATGCAATTTCGTAAAATCCTTTAAAATTTCATAAAATTCCTCGAAATACCATGAAATCGCTTAATATTTCTAAAATCTCAGTAAATTTCGTAAAACCCTTTTAAATTCCTTAACATTATTCAAGACTTCATGAAATCTATTAAAGCACCTTAAAATCCAATGAAATTTCATAAATTTCCTAAAAATCCCTTAAAAGTTTCTCAAATTACATAAAATTCCACAAAATATATAGTTAAATCCTTTAAAATTACTTTATAACCCCACAGAATCTCATAATTCTACGATGGTAACTGATATAAAAAAAACATGAAAAGTTTACTATAAGTTCACCAACCTTAGGTATATATTTTGAAATATTTTTTTGCTTCACTAATAATTTATTTTTTACATAAAAATAATTATTTTTATCACTTTAAATTATTTTCTATCTTTATATAACCTTTTTATCAGTAATTGTTTTGACAACGAAAATAATCTGAAGGTAGTTTTCAAATTCGGTATATTCACAAAAATCGCGCAGTTTCTAAACCAATCAGATTTTTGACAACAATGTGTTCGATATATTGGTAACATCACTTTTTTAAGATAGGATTCTTTAAGGAAAGGTGAATTAGAGTAGATGTTAATTCATTGTCATAATAATGGTTTATTATTGAAGTGATATAGATATAATGATTCGTAACGTATTTAACTACAATGATACGTTCATAACTAATAGAGTCATGTTTATACACGGATTATACAATATTTACAGAAACATAATGTCGTTAAGCAACATTTTGGACAACGAGCGGACCACAATCATATTCACAGAACTGTCGTACCATGACAACGCGATCGAGACCTAATTAAATCCGGCTACTGATCACACGCGGATCAGTTATATCTTGCGTGTGCACTGTACATAGTGTACGTACATGTTACAATAATGCTACTGTTTATCGTGTAAATCTTGATAGATTTACTGCAAGAACGTGTACATCGACTTGCCACGGTCTACAGCCTAATCGACTTCTTGTTGCGCACACGTTTCATATGTATATCTGCTATTTACAATATATATAGCTACCTGCTTTAATTCGCCTCGCATGTATATCGAGAATCGCCTCTTTTTTTCAAAATCTCGTTCATAATTTATCAGTTCGAGAAAATTCAGAGATTTGATTTTGTAAAGGATATCGCACAATGTGCGCTTCTTAAACCTCTATACATATATGTTTTAAGTGAGCGTTTCTGTTTTTCTGCGAGTTTATACTGATAGCTGATACATTCTTTATACAATGTTTACTTTCTGCTCTCGTTCTCTCTCCTTTCTATAAATTCGTTAAATTATCTTCAAGTCGAGTTGTCGAAACGTTCGACTTTTTTATTCATGAGATCGTGACTAAGCACATTCCGAGGCCTCTCTTCGACAATAACTTTAAAACGATAGTTCTTGCTTCCCTCCTTTAATTCCCACTCATTTATCAGAATCCAACAAGAAGCAGGAGACTACCGTTTCCTAGCTCTCACAATAAAATTCATAGTCGAAGCAAGTCGAAAAGACGCAAGTTTCAGATTCAGTCCACAAGCGGAATGTACTTTTTTTTTTTTTTTTTTTTTTAAATCCGCAAAAAATTTTCACCAAACGAATCAACAGCACAATAAAACAAAATTTGGTTTCGACATTGCAAAAAACAACCAGTCTCAATTCCGCATTGCGACTTTCCTTGGGAAATTTGTCATTCCTCTACCAACCCTCTTCAGTTTTTCACATTTTTCTTCTTCTATCATCGCAAGATTTTCATCGACTACAATATTACTTCAAAATGGTTTTGATGTTCCTTTGCATGTGGTTAATGGATATTGTACATTGACAGTGATTAATCTACAGCTATATGTTCTTGATATCTACTGTCTCGGAATTCGTTTACAGTTACCAACGTATAAATATATTTTGGATTTCGCTTGATTACAAAAAAGTCGATATGCTTTTGTGTCGCGCGTGTTTTGCCGGAATCAGCTTAAAAGGCGATTGAGTTTCATTGTATCAATTGGAAACATTGTCTTTTGGTATCTCTAATTCTCTATTACTATATCTCTGTCTCTAAGGATGTTGGATCCAACTTTTAATTGTAAAAAGAAAACCGCTGTAGAGTAAAAAAAATATCTAATTATAATATTTGTTGAGTAAAAGGAGAAAATCGATTTTTGAGATTTGAATTTGGATTCAACGCCCTTGCAAGACTCGCGACTACAATTGCGGAAAATAATCATATTCTTCAGACAGGAAGTTTTAAAATACCAAATTCGCCTTGCAAGCTGTACTGCATGTTTCCAGTCACACGTGGATAGTGTTTTACATTTTTTTTTATAAACAGTGTTAGATATATCATCTCCGCATGGAGCACAGAGTACATAAACATTGCGCACTGAAGAAGGAAACCGAAACTGAGATGATTACGTTATGAGCATAACCGCGAGTATCGTGTTAACCAATTTTGAAGTAAAATTAACAAACGATATAAAATTTATTAACCATTATGCTAGTTGAAATGATGATTCCTACCACGGTAATGGAACATGTATTTTATTAATTTTTTGGTATCGTGTTAATCACATCATGATATACAGTATCGTAAATGCTCGAAAAGTTAATACGATCGATTTTTAAATAAGCTCAATAAATAAAAACTAATTAATAAATTTCACCATTAAATTATCCTCTAACTAATTGTGTCCGTGCCTCATTTATATATACTTGATACTTTGAGTATTTTCGTCAAGACAAAACCGACGTTTCCTTTTTAGAGGCAATTTACATCGCAGTAACTTTTTCTACGCAGTAGATTTTACTACGCTTCGTAGCCAATCGGGAGCGCTTCTTCCCCTCCACTGCTCCCCTTCCATTATCTTCGTAGCCAATCAGAAGCCATATCCAGTGGAAGGAAAGAAGCGGTACTGATTGGTTACAAAGCGTATAGTAAGATTTACTGTGTAGCAAAACTTACAGCGGTTTAAACTGCATCTTACTTGAAATACGAGAAAATGCAAGTTTTTCTTATCGCGAGTTTAAATATGGAATTGCGGGATATAGTTATAATCAATAATATAACTGTGAAAAAGGCAAGTCTTAAAATTGAAAAAATAACCCTAGCGAAAGCTTCGGATAGAAATGCATTCCGAATCAATCCGAATCATTCCGGAATTTGTGTCCGAACCAAACAGTTTCATTCCGATCTAATCCGAAGGAAGTTTTCAATCCGAATTAATCCGAAGCCCATTCAAAATCTATCCGAACATTTAATCCGACTGAATCCGAATAAATCCGAATGAGTCAGAATTTATCCGAACTTTCAATCCGAATGAATCCGGTCAATCCGAACGAATCCGAACTTTCAATCCGAATGAATCCGGTGTATCCGAACCAATCCGAATGAATCCGAAAAATGCGGATTCATTCGGATTGGTTCGGATAGACCGGATTAAACGGATTCATTCGGATTAAAAGTTCGGATTAAGTCGGATTAATTCGGATTGACAGGATTGATTCGGATTCAGTCGGATTAAATCTTCGGATAGATTTTGAATGGGCTTCGGATTAATTCGGATTGAAAACTTCCTTCGGATTAGATCGG
>CAJFCP010025447.1:49999-71166 GCA_904066005.1 Synergus itoensis
AAAAAAAAGTACCCTATAAGTGAGAAAAAAAGTACCCTATGTACCCTATTTTTTATCCTATAGGGACTTTGAGGCCTGCGAGTGAGATTGAACATATGACTACAGATTGACGTTTCTTCAAAGTTACGAATGAATATTCCAAATTATTAAATTAATAAAATCCGATCACATACTTTCTGCTGAACTCCGTTAAGGAATGGCGTGGGTAGGTAAGGATAGAAGAGATCCGGCCGCCGTTGGAGAAACTCTGAGTCCTTGGGCGTGATGGGTAGTGGAGGAAGATCCAGAGACATTCGACGTCCTCGTCGGGAGGTTCCGTTGGTCCACATATGTGTGCCCATATGAACCTATAGATAAGATGAAAACGAAAGTTAAAAACGAGAATTATTGTTGGATTCTGTATAAAATTCGGATTACGCTCTCGTTTAGTTATTTGGTTATTCAATATCAATTCATCTGCGACAGTACGTGACGCTTTAGCGTTAGTACAAGCGATAGCAGCTTACTAGCGTTAGTGAGACTTTAGCGTTAGGATTTTCAAAGAATAGCGACGAGAGAGTAGCGCGATAGATATTAGGAAGAGTATCGTGTTTGTTGTGTGTGTACCTTGAGATTGCCCTTGGTGGTGAAGGCCTTCTGGCAGACGGTGCACCGGAATGGTTTGTCACCAGTATGTGTTCTCATATGGATCTGGAGCGCCGAGGACGAGGAGAAATTCTTATTGCAAACCTGGCACAAGTGTTTGCTGGACATGCCTGCAAATACACACACATATCGCTAAGCTGACCCTGCCGATTGCCTCTTTTGAAGAGTTTTCACCCTTCATATGTTTCTTATTTTTTTATCTAATACTATGCTTTGATTTTAAAAACTTTTCAAGCAAAGTAACTTCTAGATATATCTTCTTTATAACAAGCAATAAAAAGGTTCTATCCTGCCACCAGCGATCAGTATGTCTACGTTGTTAGCCGCGTATGTTTAGCGGTTAAAGGATAATAAGTCAGCACAAGCGGGATTGCGCAGATCGACACAGAGATACGCAAGGAAGCAATGAACCACATTCTCATTGGAAAAATTACACTTGGAGCAAAAGAAAGTAGCCAATTTGCAAAAGTTACCGAATGGAATTCCGCGATTGAGATCCGATGAAAATGCAGTTTTCTATAATAATTTCAAACTTGTGAAGAAAACTATCTTTACTTACTGTGCGGCCTTTTTGGTGGTGCAATTTCGCTTTCGGCTAGAGATCTCTTCGGGATTGTAGACTCCATTGACGTTGGTGGCATCGGAGGCGGTGGTGGAGGCGGAGGAGGTGGTGGAGGTAAACTAGACTCATCAGTGCACATTGGACTCCTGGAACTTTCATGATCCGGGGTCTGTTGCTGGTGCTGTTGAGTTGGCGGCTTGGAGTCGCTGAAGAGATGAGGAGGCATGTCCCGGATCTTGTGGGTCAGCATGTGTTGCTTCATGTTGCCCTGAACATTCAAAATACTGTGATTAGTATATATTTTCGGTTTAGGTACTTTTGGACTATCCTAAATGCGAAAGCAAAGCATTTCAAGTAATTTAGAAAAAGTTAGACAATTTTTGATTCTTTTGAGGCATCTCTTTCAGCAATTTTATTTTGAAAACGGTTAAGGGTTATTGAGAGAGAACCCTCGCGGAGCCTTAGGGGCAAATTATCGATTTGCTCGGGAGGCTCTTACCAGGAATACGGGGTCCGAGGTTAGAAGTCCGAGGGCGGGGGGCATCAGTGGGGGCAGGCGTACGTCCCCATAGATTGCAGCATAGGTAGACGTCAGTCCCCGCCCCCCTCCAGTCCCAGTCCGCCCCCGATTCTTACGATCCTCGGGCCGCCGTCTCCTGCGTTTTGGCTTCTCCTGAGATTCCGTCGATACTATCGATGGTGGACGAGCTGATAATGACTGGTATGGAAGATCTGATCTAACGGTAGTCGAACTTCTTGCGGGTAATCCATTTCCCCGTTCAGCACATGTGCACGATTCTACAACTGTGCCGTCACTCTGAAAGTATTGCTAAATGAAACCTCCACATATCTTACAGAGAACTTTTGCTTTAGTATTTGAAATTAATGTTTTACGATTTAAGAATCTCCTAATCAGCGGAATCTAATCTTATCACATGTATTCTGTTTGTCAAATCACCTGGTTTCTAGTATCTTTAAACCATTTTTGGGTGACTTGCCAAATGGAACACCTCCCTTCTTAACAAAAACCTCTTTATATGACAATTACCTTAGTTGAAAATCCTCGATCGCAGATGGTGCACTTGAAGGGTCGTTCTTTCGTGTGGCTCCGGTAATGAATTTCCAATGCAGAGTTACACGCAAATGTCTTGTAGCAGATATTACACGTAGTGTTGCCACGTACTGCAACAAAGCGTGCAATATTTGAGTCATTCTCACGCGAATGTTTCAGGTATTGATAGAAAAAGAAAAGAAAATTACTCTAATTCTATAAGTACTCTGACTGTCGATGCTTATTGTTCACACTCGGCTTGAAAAATGTCTTGAAATAATGACTTGAAGGAATGTTTTTAAATAGTGAAGTAACTTTAATTAAGGTGGACTAGAATCTGAATCATTATGTGTAAAACTTTATATTCATTTAGTTTTGAGAGACAAAGTTTATATTGATTGTCCTAATTTAAACTTCCTTTAATGATAAAGACTGAGTTTAATGTGTTTAAGATGTAAAATAAGTCGCATTAAGATAACAGTAAAGGAATGGAATGGATCGATGTAAAGCAACTGTCATGTTGTATAAAACAATTTATTTATAACCGTACATGTGTATATGTTTGAATAGTTACTCGTTGAACAAGAATAACCTAATATTCGTCATTTTATTTCAAACATAAATCAGTATTTGCCTAAATCTATAAATTACGTGACGAACGTATATTGCAGCAACTTCTAACGCAAGATTTAAAACCAAGTCGCAAGAACATTCTTAGTTCAGCTAGCTAAATTACAATACAAGTAAACTAATATAATTGGCATTTTATCTAAGAACTACAAATTTTATACAATTAACTAAAGAGTCTTTTTAAAAATGCCTAAAGCAATTGAACTTTCCACGTAAATCTTACTCAACGTGATCCATTCTATACTCGAACTGTAATCTTACTAGCTGAAACGTACTCAGTGTTTCAAAATATGTGTCAAAAACAATTTTTCTTCCATCTCGACAGGTGGTGTTCTAATCAATGATGGCGCATAACGCTAAAACCTAGATGTTCGAAAATGAAATTAGAGACATCAATTTACTAATTTTTTCATTAAATACAACAAAGAAGGATATCGAACCGCAGACAGTCTATTTTTTAGCACAATGCACCGCCATTGATTAGTACGCGATCTGTAGGGATGAGAAAAAATTACTTTTAACATGTATTTTGAACACCCGGTATGAGCAACGTGCAAGGAAGTCGTGGAAATACTAGAGTAAAGTAAAAGATAAATCTATTCAGACAAAACTAACAAAGTAATCGAGATCAAGGAAATAACACATTTAAAGAACAAGAGAGGGGAGTGCTAGGTCCAGCTACACCACGTAAGGATATTTGGATAAGAGTGGTTACTTTGAAAGGGTATTTGGTTACAGTTCTTGAAGGGTGATCTCACTCGGAAGATGATAGGTCGGTTGTCGAGAGAGGAGACATTTGAGAATCGAGATAAGAAGAGCATGAGAGTGTTTCGGATTGGGAAGGTGTAGCGGGAACTGCGGCTCGCCCTTCGATGTGCTAGCAGCGCCTACCTGCTGGGCCTCCGACAGCTAGGCCAAGCGGATTGTAAGTCGAGGTCGCTGCCAAAACGGCTGATGTTGTTAACGAGGCTAAGGGTCCACCGCCACCACTGCCGGGACTGACTGCGTTCATCGGCGAAACGCTATTTATGCTCGTTCCCATAGTATTCACAGATGGCGATGAAGAGACCGCCTGTAAAAGTCCTGCAAACATTCCGAATGGATTGGGGTGGTGTGGTGTGGTTTGAGGCGGTGGTGTCGAAGCGGAAGCTACGGATGCTGGTGTCGAGCAAGCTCTTGGTGTCAAGTCCAAAGGTGCCCCTGCACCAGGAGGACTATTACTTTTCTCGCTGCCATTGTATCGATGAATGGGAGGAGGCGATCTGACAGAGTTTATATGTCCCTGAGCCATCGTCGTGATCGTCCGGACTTGGTTTTCAAGCGCTGCTAGGGAAGTCGAAAAGGAGGGAATGATAGGTATTTCCTTTTGCTCAGGTTCCTCAGGTTCCTGCTCTGGTTCTTCTTCTTCCTCGGCCATTCGCCTTTCCTGAGCTTCGTCACACCTCTCGTCTTCATCTCTCCGATCTTCCTCTTCTTCATCTTGGTCATCCATATCTTCCCCATGTTCCTCCATATATCTTTGTTGCTGTTGTTGCAACTGTTGTTGCTGCTGTCTCTGGCGTTCCGTTACATCAGTTTCACTCTCCAAGGATTGTCTTTCTAATGAAAGTCGAGATGGTGGAAAGGCTAGGGGGAAACCGGGACCGTTAGGGTGAAGAGGTGGGAATCCCTGTGGAAGAAAGGAGGCTAGAGGATTGTGAGGGTAACCTGGGTACTCATTCACTTCTGCAGCTTGAATTTGCTCTGGTGTGAGATCCGTAGGCTCTCCCGTGTGTAGTCGTATGTGTTGTTGAAGAACTAGAGCATTGGTAAATTTCTTGTGACAGACAGGACACTGATGCAAGACTCGCAGAGGTGGTTTCGCTCGATGGACTCCCATGTGGGTTTTGAGATTCCCCTTCGTGGTGAAGGCCCTTCCGCAAATTTTGCATTTGAAAGGTCTTTCTCCCGTGTGCGTTCTATAATGCATTTGAAGAGCGCTTTTACAGGATAGCACTCGATGACAAATAGCACATTCGTTCGGATCCGTCAACTTGTGCTCGATATTGTCTACCAATTGTTGTAATTTCATCGTCTCAGACGATTTTGTGATTTCTATTAAACTCTCCCAGGAGTTGTCGTTGCTACCAGGTCTCGGTAAAAGATTCGAGTATATAGCTGGATCTCTTGCAGGATCAACGATCATATCGTTGACGGAACCTGTGGGAGTCGTTCCAGTTGTTGAGGCTGGATGGTGAGGTAACTGATGATGAGGTGGTGGTCCAGGGAATATGATTCCAGAAAAGGATGTGTGAAGACTACCACTGCTGCCGCTACTACTTGCTGGTGAAGCTCCAGGGTACGGAAGTGGTTGTTGTGATAGACGAATGCCGGGTCCTCTACTTGAAAGATTTTCAGGCTGCTCCTCCATGTCCTCGTCAGCTTCCATTTCTACGTCTCCTTCTAGACGTCCACTAATTTTACTATCCATGCTACAATCCTCGTATTGTTGATGGTGAGAAGGAGGATTTGCCGAGGATGGTGAGGAATTCATGAATTTCCTAGTCGCCTCGTCGAATTCTTCGCCGTCGTCTTCTGGCTGTTCGTCAGTGTCCTCTGGCTCTCGCTTAGGCGTAATTTGTTCCCCACTCTCCTGAATGGACGGTTGTTGCTGAAACAGCTCTTGAGTCGATTGCTCGACTTTTATCTCTTCCTTCGGCTCCTGCTTTTGTTGTTGATGATCAAGAAAGGAATGATGAGAACTCGAGTGGGTGTTAGGTGATGGCGGAGAAGTCGCAGATGCCGTTGTTACAGGCTTGCTTAGGTTCTCAGGGACGTCTTGATCATCTCGATGATTGACGAGAGGAGGTCGATAGAGGGGCGACATACTGGGCATGGCTAGACTAAGAGGTAAGGGAGGTTGAGGGGGGAGAAAACCGTGTCCTGCGGCGGGATGAAAAGGGGGGTGATGTGGGTGCGGCGGAGGCGGAGGAGAGGGTAAGGGTCTCTGTCCGGATGCTGCTAACTGTTGGAGGAGTGGAGGATGATATTTATCGAGGTGTTCAGGAACGGGATTGGGATTCATCTTAATATGCGGAAACTTGGCCGTATGCCTTTGGAAGTGGACCTTCAAGTTTCCTTTGGTGGTGAATCGGCTCCCGCAGACGTTGCACTTAAAGGGACGCTCACCTGTGTGGGACCGTATGTGGATCTGGAGGGCGGAGTCGCTGCCAAAGACCTTGCCGCAGTAACGACATCGATGTTTGAAGAAGGGCTCGCCCCGGCTGCCACCGGTTTTCGAGTCGTAGGGGGATAACCTTGAACCTTTACCACCCCTGAAGGCGAGCTCATCGGCCAGATTGTTCGCCAGTAGACCTTGACTTGCATTATCAAGCACCTCCTGTGCACGCTTTTGAAGCATCTCCAGGGTGTTCGGTTCATGAAGGGGTAGTGGATCGTTGTTGGTGATGATCGTAGATGCGAGGGATGAACTTATCGAGCAGAGAGGTGGCATTTGATGACTCATAGCTACCATGTTGCTAGATGTTGTGGTCGGCGTTGTTGTTGTTGATGAAGGAAGAGGTATACCGACGGGAGAAGCACTACTTGCTGGTGCTGGTCGATCCTGGGGCAAGTTGGGGGTGAGAGGCGATGGGGATGGTTGTTGATGACTGGGTGGTCGAGATGGTGGAGGGGAAGTGAGGATAGGGAGGGATTTCGGATTTGTAATTGGGGATGGTGAAAGTTCTTTGCTGTCTGCGTTGACTGAGTCTCCTATCGCCGGTGCCGCTCCCGATTGCGACCCTGATAACTGTTGTCGTAGTTGACTGATAAGCTGCAGTTGGAAAACCTGTTGGTGCTGAAGGGTGTACAGGGTGCTTTGTAAAAGGGCATAATCTTGCAGGGCCGTCTCGCTGTCTGCGCTACCCGCCAGTGCCGAAGCAGCGAATTGGGCGACTGCAACTTTTGTGTTTTCAAGGGCTCCAAGAGTGACGTGACTAGTACCGGCGGGAGGGAAAACTCCAGCAGCTGAACCACCCTCCACGAAGCTATTATTGTTTTCCGCATCTTGACGGTGGCGCATTTGCTTGCACGAACCCTCTTCGTCTTCGTCCTGCTCCTCCTGCTCATCAACTCCTTCATCCTCGTCTTCCTCCATTGGTAGTTCTTCCTGATCTTTTTCATCTTCATCTCCGTGATGGGAACGTGTTGCTGTAAGATCAACGGCCTCTTCGCCGATCGCTCCTCCCCCACTTTCCTCGTCGTCAGAAGCTGAGTCATTTTCTTCTCCTGGAACATAAAAAATATGCGAGACATATAGTGACAGTCAAAATGATGGCGTTTTAATAAGTGTTTTTTTGATAAGCCCGAGATGTTTGGTTATTCAGTTTTTAAAGCCAATCATCTTCGTCTGAGGTGGGACTATATCTTTGGGGTTCATTAGTAAATGATGATGCATCGTGTAAGCATCCAAGATAATCGGAGAATGTTAGGAAGGGATTTTTTAAGTGCCTGAGAGATATTCGTAAAATTGAAACGTCTAATGAGGAGTCGACGTTATGACATTTTTTAAATATCGGTATAATATGGAAATGTATTCTGGAGTTCGGACTCGAGATAAGATTTCTGCTTTGCAGTAATGAATGATTTATTTTATTATATGTATACTTATTTTGGAAGTTCCTTCAAAGAATTCCAGCATGTAGGATGTTTATTGAATATATCTATATTCAATTTTCAACACATGCAAGTTTCGCATTTGAATGATGAGCACATTTAAAATTTCAATTCTATAAAAAAGCCGAACACTATGTGATAAATTTAAACGAGAGCTTTATAGTTTATTAAATCCTGAACAGGATACTTGTACATATTTGGACGACTTAATTGCTTTAAAATATTCCAAGAAACCAAATGAGAGATTTTTTGCAAAACATTGTGTCTAATTTCATAAAATCTGTTTTCACAAAGTCTTTAAAGAAGCACGATTCCTCACAAATGATTTTCATGCCAAAGCTAACAAATAAAATCTTATTTGCTGATATATTTCATCATCACGTCGGAAAATAGTTTAGATTAAACTTTATATCTTGAAACAATATTATTGTTTCTCTATATTTATTCAATTGATATATAGATGAGTCAAAGGAAAATTATTCGTAACTTAAGTAAAAAATTTAGATTTCGTTGATTTCAAGTAAATCCTAATTTCTAATTGACTGACTTTCTTCAATATACACGAAAGCATATACGTTACTTTTTATGATCTGAACGGTATTTTCGTGTTTTTCCAATTTATTCATTTTTCACTATTAAACAAACTTACATCACTTCAGTTTTACTGTGGGTTATCTTTAAAAGCTTATACATATGTTTCTGAACTATGTAATGTGTTTTCTGAAACAAGATAAGGCAAAACTGACATAAAATAAAGTAGAAATTTTCTATTTATCCTCAATATATGCTAGTTAATATAAATTAGTTACTCGTTCGTGTTAAAATAATATTACTGCAGCGTAAAATTGTGAATTTATGTGTACGAATTTGTTTTTCACAAGTCTTTTGTAATGAACTAGTCACGCAAGAGCGCTTTTAAGTATATGCATATTCTGTTGCTGTGCAAAAAAAAGTACATGAATCCAATTTGCGTATCACTGTTAATTATTTCTGATTTCAATTTATAGAAGAGTTATGAAGAGTTTATTAAGAGTTAAGTTTAGTGCACAAAATTTGATGACTTTTTAACACTAGAAATTTTGACAGAATTTCCAAGAGTCCACTTTAAAGTGATCACATATTAAGAAATATGTATTAACAATTAAAACTTATAAATTGCGTAGAGTGTGTTGAGGACAACCTTAAACTGTTTATTAATATTTTTATTTGTGAATATTTCTTAACGTATATGTATTTAAAGCAAATGGCCAATCATTAGAAACTTTAAAAGAAATTCTAGTGCTGATTTTGAATTTGGAAAAGTGAAGTAGATGATAATTATTTAAAGAAGTTAAAATTAAGGTTTTTGCAATGTTAAACTCATTTTTGGCTATAATTAATGAATGCGAGACCGAGATTTCTCAAACAATCTAAAAATATATAATTTTTTATTTTTATTTATTTTACAGAAATAAACTTTACATTGATTTTCATAATTTGAACTTGTGAGTAGGAGAATCTAATTTTTCTGTAATCATGGATTTCGATTAAAAAGTCGCAAGCAAAAAGAGAAAGTGAAACGCCTTCTACTGAGAATTTTGTTTCGCAATATAACTAATATAACAACTTCTATTATGTTGTCTTTGAAAACTATTGGAAAAGAACCTAGAGTCTCACTTAAATAATCTTCCTTCAATAAGTTAGGAATATTACAAGTGCCTATTCAATGACTGTAGTTGAAATAGGAATAAGCAGAATTTTCGTATATATGATCAACATAAATATACTTCAGCAATTGTAATTAACCGCTAATTTTCCTGACATCGCCGACTACTAGATTCTTAACTTATTACTCACGATTTCACTACTTTCTTTAACTCAACAATCCAAAAAAGAGAGCACCTAATTTCCTCGCAACACTCGATATTGAACCATAAACTGAACAACATCACACATTTCCATGACAATTTTTTTCCATTTTCTAATTTTGATCATTTCCTCTCACTGTTTCGCGAACTTTCCAATTTGGTACTTTCATTTGACAAGCACCACGTGCTCGAATGAAAGGGGAGGAGTGAAGTCAGTGGAGAAGGCGTAAACATCGCAGCTTTCGTGGTGCGGAAAGAGGTCGTAAAATGCGAAATCGTACCGGAAGACCGTGAATAAGATAGGCGGGGTCCAGCTGGATCAGTCTGACATATCTTGGCGTCGCGACGTTGGCTCATTCCTCGACTGTCGAGGCGTCTCGTTATGCTCCATCGCATGAGTTGCATCGTTGATCCTTCCGTTTAGGGGTTGTTCCTTTGAACAAGCCCTTATCCTGAATTCTTATCCCGATTTTATTATTATTGCTGATTCACTGGTAGCAACTGAGCGGACGGAACCGCTCCACTTATAGTCGGGAGAAACACTCACGGAGACGCTTCGCGCCCAAGACAAAGGAACTGTAGGCGCTTTGCGCCCAAGACAAAGGAATTGTAGACGCTTTGTCAAATCAACGGCGCCGGTAGTCGCGGCGCATACGAATAAAACTATAGAAAGGGTCCTTTTAGCGGCACCCTATCATCCGGCAAGGACGAAGACCGACTGATCGCACGGGGAAGAACCGGCTCGATCGCGGCTATATTGTTCGCCGCTCTCCGCTCTCGCTACCCCCACTCATTGCGCCGTGAAACCCCCACCATACTCCTACGCACTTATGCGCTCAACGGCCTCCAACGCCACCCCCACCACATCCAGTTATGACAGGGAGGGCGTTGCGGTTCATAAATCAGGGGGAGAGGGGCGGAGCTTGCGCGGACCACTCACCGACTGAGGTTATTAATTATTATACGACCAGCCCGTCACCCCTCCAACACCAAGTCACTTGCTGTATCAGCGAATCTCGTTGTATTTTACGGTTCTTGTTATACTTTACGCTTATACAGCGTAAGGTATATCTCATGATATGGCAATTCATCAGTGATTTTGCGAGTAACGCGGTGCTTTTAATGACTTTACTGTTCAGTGTTGAGTAGTAACTAAGTTACTGAAAAAGATGAGTTGTGAGTGGCTTTTTGCAGGAATTTGTGAATTTAATTTTATAGGTATTTTTGAGTTACTTTGTGTTTTTTGTATAATTTCCTTTCAATAGCGTTATATGCTATAAGAAAATTATTCAAGATAAGTTTTTTATTTGTAAACTGTATATAAGTTAGTTCTTAAGGTTTTGAACGATAAATGGCAATTTTTTCGAAATTTGTAAGGTGAATTTGACAATGGAGCTGAGCTTCCCAAAGTTGACTTGCCCTTGAAGGTCTTTATTGCGGTGTTTTTTTAGCAAATAAAGGATAACAGATATTTATGCAAAATAACCGTCCAAAATGGAGTCAACACAGAAACAAAAACATTTACTGCAGTTCACTTCAATTTTTGTACCAATTTTCGTTCTAGCGATATTCTCGTCCAAAATGAGAGGACTACATGAAAAAATTAGAGAGTAGATATTTTTAATAGAGTAACTTAGTACTCACATCATTGTTATCGGTATTGTTACTTGTCTCGGGTTCTTTTCAGATTTACTGTTCAGCGCCCTAATAAAGTTAGGACAATATGACTAACACCTTAGGACCTTATCAAAACCAAATCGCAATTTCCTCTCTCAATCTGAATTAGTAAGAAGTTACTCTATAATGAAATAGTGCCGATTCGTTTACTAATTCAATTTAGTAAGCATTTTTACTATCAATTAGTTAAAAACTACTAATTTGTAATAATAAACTACTAATACATTCAGTAAGTCTCATTAATAAATTGATTTAGTTACCCTTACTGAATGAATTAGTTGTTTTTTACTGTGAATTAGTAGTTTTTAAATTAATTGATAGTAAAAATGCTTACTAAAGTGAATTAGTAAACGAATCGGCACTAATTCATTAGTAATTTCTTACACTCAAAAAAATGCCTAGTTAAGTTAACTAGAATTTTGGGTTAAATATACCCTAACTATTTTTTCTGGTTAAAATAACCAGAATTCTGATTATTTTAATAAGAATTGCTAGTTAAAGCAACTAGAATGCTGGTTAAATCAACCAGAATTCTGGTTAATTTAACCAGAAAAAGTAGTTAGGGTATATTTAACCCAAAATTCTAGTTAACTTAACTAGGCGTTTTTTTGAGTGTACTAATTCAGATTGAGAGAGTCAGCACCGGGTACACTGAAAAAAATATTTTTGCAACAAAATATTGTTTTGTTGGCTGAAAAAATTTTTTGTTGTTTCAACAAAACGTGGCACAAATATACCAAAAAAATTATTTTGTTGTCCGGTCCAAACCTCGGATTATTATTCCGGGATAGCAATTCTATAATGATAATTCCGCGATTGATAAAACTACATTATAAATTACCCACATTATTGATGAAACCCGCTTAAAGCCGTGCCTATACTTATAAAAATATATATAGCATCTATTTATAGATGTCTGAAGTCATTAGAATCTTTTTCCCCATCAATATGCAAGAAGAATGAGTCTTATGGCATATAACTCGTCGTCAATTCAACTCTTCCTTTATCAGTTTTGATCTAATGTTATGTCTTATAATTTATAATGAGGTCTTACAATTTCGAAAGCTATATTATCTCTTCGGTAGCTCGTTGACAGTAGCCTCTATAAAATCTCCTTTATCCTAGTCTCGTGTCCTTGATACGAGCCTTGATAGATACATTGACCTTAGGCAAAAGTCGATAAATGGCTAATAAACCACATTGAGAAGAGGGATCAATGACCAGATAATTGAATTTGTCGCAATTCAGACGAATTTTAATTCTCCGTCATTGACATTTTCTATTTTTGGGAATAAGGACACTTTAAATAAGAAATACTTAATGACAAATTTTATTTACAAATTTGACACTTTAAAGTAAACTTTTTATGGTTTCTCAGAAGTGGATGGCAATCACAAATCCTGCAAAACGCTGATTGACATTTTTTCTAGTACATGACCTCAGTTTGTCCATATATATGTATAACATAAAAGAATTAAAGGAATATTGCTCGACAACAGAATATTGTGCAGCAGTAGAATATTGTACAATAGATATTGCACTTAAAATTGTGCAACAGAAAATGGAACAAATTTAAAGAAAGAGAAGATTTTGCTTTATTTAATTGTCTTACTTAGCAAGAGTGTGATTTTGTCCCAGATAAGAAACTACAAGATTAACAACATAGAGGTGGATATTGTTAGAGTAAAATCGTTGATTCGATTACGAACTGTCGAGTGCAAACACTTGCACACCGTACGGCTTCGCAGTCGACAATTGCTCTCAAATCAGCTCACAGAGACTCGCCGTAATTGGCAAAACTATAAGACAAGGAATTTCTTGATTAAAATATATAATTGCGAAACTTGTGCTCCCCTTGAACATTAGCCTGTTTCCTGTGAGTCTTCAGGTTCATATTTCTTATGAAAAACAGATAAACCTGAGCATTTCGAAAGCAGAGAAGTTTCTTAACATTCAGAAACATGAAAAGGTCCTTCTTCCGGAAGGAACTGAAAGTATCTTTCATTCATGAATTTTCCCGATTTTCCGACCTTAGGACTCTGAAGGACTATAGACTATAGACTATAGGAACTCTAGGAACTATAGTAACTATAGGAAATCTATAAAAAATACATATACACTATCTCTGCAGGACACGTGCTCCTTTTTTTATTTTAACGTTTTCAGTCCCCAACTGATGCCTTTCGGATGACTTATGTCGTAATAAAACTTCGTCCATTGTAGATTTTTTTTTTTTAGAAATTCTAGCGGGGGTTGAAGGCAACATTCTTGTTGCGCAATCTGGCTCGACTTTCCTTCATAATGCAGGAATATGGCTCTATGCACGAACACAGAAGGCCACTAGCTGTCCTCATTGTGTGCTAACCGAGGAGTCTGGATTCAGTTTCTGAACTTTATCCACTAACCGGAAATGATTTATTACTTGTCATAAATCATAGGCGCGCACCAGGTCCTTGCAGGTAGTAGAAGCTCGTGTATGCGACTGACCTCTATATAGATATTATTGGTTTGAAGGCTAACTATCTTCATGGACTTACTGACTTTGAATGAGCTACTATTGGGACGACAATGCGAAAATGGGTCGGAAGTCATAATTCACGACCTCGTCTCTGCCGCTCGCCTACCAAGTCCTTCCTGTTCCTTCCTGGAGGGTGCATAAACATTTTACTCTCGAGAAACGACACGCTTCTGCTGGAAAATGAGGAGTCCTGAAATTCCATGGGCTTTCACGTCGCGTCGACCAAGAAGATATTTGACAGATACCAAGATACCAGATGGACCTTTGAAGATCGGAAAGATTTTTTTTTTCTGAAGAAAGGTTTCACTCCTACAGTTTCTCTTCTCTCTTGGTTTCTCTTCAGGGTCAAGCATTTTTTTGGGAAATTGTTCGGTCAAGATGTTTTCAACAGAAATGTTGCACATTACTTTTTGTAATTATTTCATTTGAAGAGAGAGGATACTACAAACTGTGGAAAAGCCGGAACAGAGGGGCATTTGTTAGTCTTATATTGGTATATCGGTTTCCTTGATCTAATTTACTTAAATGACGCTGCGGTTAGTCATATAATTATCTGCGTTAGAGTTATAGAGCATATACTTGTCTTTGAAACAAGATGGTAATGGTTAATGGTTATGTGCATTACTAATTGTTGCTCAAAAACATTTTTCTAGGTGGAAAATGATATTTTGCGAAAACGGGTGCAGCTAAAACTTTGAATTGAAAATAAGTGGTTAAGTCACTCTAGGATTTTCAAATATAGACGTAAAATATTTCAAAAATAGACCTAAAATATATTTAACAATCGACTTCAAATTTTAACTACTATAGCTTCGAAAACGTGTTCTTCACAAAAGTACATAGGATTTTTTTATGCTACATCTTTTTTTTGTTATAAACAACTTCTATAATTTGTCTTTTTCCCCTAAAAATTTTACTTTTTTTTTTTTCAAATGATGTGTACTGTTTTGGCAAAATTAATATATCAGAAAAATCTTATATTTCTGGAACTTTTATTATTTAAAATTTTACTTTTTGCTAAGAAAATTGTGAACCCTGCTATTTTCTTTGTAAAAGTTAAAATTTGAAATATAGTAAAAGTTATTAATTCTAGAAAAAAGGCGCATTTTGACTATTTTAATGAATGGTGAATTCAGTCATTTGTTTTCATTTTCTTTTATTTTTATGGTTAAAGTCGAGGTTAAAGTAACTAGAATTTTGATTATTTTAATCAGAATTTCTGATTGAAACAACTAGAATGCTGATTAAGTCAATCAAAAAAAATACTAAAGGCATATTTAACCAAAATTTTGGTTATCCCTGAGTAGAAATTTTGCTGTGGCCCCGATCGGGCCCAGAGTAGGCAATCTGGCTCCGATCGGGTCCAGTTCGGGGGATTTCAGACCGGGGATGAAACACACGGCCCGACCAGGCCCAGTCCTGACCAAACCTGGCCGGATCGGGGCCCGATCGGGCCGGGCGTTTCATCACTGATCTGGGCCAAGTTTGTAAATTTCTACAGGGGTCATAGATATTTTTTTGAGTATAGTTATAAATAAGCAAATAATCGACGTTTTAATTATTTCTTATATGTTGAAGTGTGGGGGTAGGATCGAAAATTTATTACCTAATTTGCAAGGGGGTTGTAATAAATATCACGGGGATGAGAGGAGGCAAAATAGCCAAAAAATGTCACGTTTTTTGTGATGATTTGTCTTATGTTTTTTTTTTAAATATATGCGGATGAATGATTTATGAAAAAATAATGCATTTATGTCAATTTAAATGAAGAAATATGCTCCCTAAATTTGAATCAGCTATAATTTTTACTAATTACAATTAGTGACGCACACGGAGGGAAATGGTATGGTTGGGCCAACCATATATATTGATAAATATGGGGCAACCATAGTTTGGTCAGCGCAACCAAAAAAAATAGATAAGCTGCAATTGAATGGTTGCGCTGACCAAACTATGGCTGAAGCAACCATAACTATGGTTCCAGCTACCATAGATATGTTTGCCCCATATTTTTCAATATATATGGTTGGCCCAACCATAGCTTTCTCTCCGAGCAATTCTATCTATAAATCAGTTATTTTCTACTGATGATCAATGAAAAATAACTGGTTTATAGCTAGAATTGAGTCACTAAATTTGTAAAAATTATAACTGATTCTTTAGAGTGTCCTGACAAAAGAAAAATACATTATGAAGCTCCATATAAAATTAAATCAAAATAACCGGATAAAGAGGATTATTTCACGATTGAAAGCTTCGCCCATGCAGGGTTGACACCTTTCTACGCGATTAGGAAGACCTGAAAGCTGCAAGTAGCGACGTATTAGGGCCTAGAGGGTCGAGTGCCCTCGCCGACTTGGAAGTCTCATTTGAGACTTGAGTAAGTCGGTAAATGAAGCGGTGATATTGCGGTGGGTAAAGTAAAGGCGACGAAGAAAAGCTTAAGAATCGAATAAGGAGAAACGAGAGAAGAAGGAATCGAGGGAAAACGCATACGGCGCCCTCTGATTGGCTTGCACCTGTCTCATTGTACCGCCTTCCTCTTCAGCCCCAATCCTACGACCTACACTCCTTACGACGTAAGTACTGTAATACACTTAATACAACACATACAGTCATGCATTCCCTCTTGAGTTCCTGTATATGCGCAAAAGTAGGAGGGAAACATGTATTTCTCTCTACAATCATACAGGCTTGCAACTTTCTGAGTAAGTGTAACGTGAGCATGAAAATGAACTACCACCACTGTTTGGAACTGAAATGATGAGAGTGAGGGAGGAAAAGGATAGGGGGGAAGTGAAGGGAAGGTAGGATAAGTTGATGGAAAGAAAAAGATGCACTGATGTATAACTATCCTTTTGTAATGCAGAAGCAGGCAAGCGTACTCATCAAGCTCATGTACTCCAGTTAATTCATCCCAGGCTGAGATTCCAGATTGCAAGATGGAAGTTTTCTGCCATCGCGATTCCATTATTTGCACTCCTCCCACGAGATTAACTATAAGATTCTATATATATTCTTGCATTATTAAAGAGGGGAGGCTTGGAAACTCTTTCCTCGTCCTCAAGTTGCTAACAATATTTTTCACTAGTATGAAAAACACAGATGAAGAAATTAATGATCAGTCGACCAGAAATCCGGTAAATATGATCGGGAATTTTTTCTGAGATTTGAATGTTATTATGAAATCCTTTTTTTGCTCTTTTTTTTGCTCGAATTGATCTATTTTTGCAACGATCAAGTAGGGCGCAGTGATGTCTGTCATTAGGCAAGAGCACCTTCATTTACGTACTTACATTATGAGATATTTTGGCGAGAATCCTAAATGATTCCGATAACATGTTGGGCTCACTATTGCCAAATTATGCAAAGCAAGTGTGTCTTGTTCTATTAGCTCAAGCCTCATTGCGAAGTGTTGACAATTTATATGTTTACTCATATTTATTTTTAAAAGAAGCTTTTTTTAATGAAATCAGATTTGAAATGACATTTCAAATTTCACTAACTCGAATAAAAAAAGATGTTTAACAAGTTTCTCTTTTTGGAAATTTTTCATTCGATTTAGTAGGAAATTTTTCCGAAAAATGTGGAATATACGCTTTTTCCAAGAAATTTTGGAAAATTTTCCGAATATAGTGATTTTTTTCGAAAAGTTCCGAAATATTCTCTTAAGCTTAAGGAAAACTTTTAAACTTCAAAACTTTTTAGTAATTTTTCCAATTCGATTACGAAATTTATTTTTTCGATAATATTTTGTATTTTTTAACTTTATCATGAATTATTTCTTACATGGGCGGATCCAGGGGGGGGGCCACGGCTTCTTGGCCCCCCCCAAAAGCCCAGATTTGAAATTTTCAAGCAGCTTATAAATACAAAAACTTGGTGGAGGGGGAAGGGTAATTATTTCGTGGCCCCCCCCAAAGCCCTTGTCTGGATCCGCCCCTGATTTCTTATCTGGATTCGAAAATTTTTCTTACAAAATTGAAATTATTATAGAGCTTTTAGGCAGTTTTTTCACTTGGTTTGTAATTAAATATAGTTATTTATAGTTATAGTTATTGTAAATAAATAAATTAATCGATAAATGAACTCAAAAAAGCCATGGTAAAAATGTTTTGGAATATTTATCAACATTGGTTAATTAATTTTCAATTGTTTAAAGAAGTTCCATTTGTTTAAATAATTATTTTCAGAAAATTCGCTTTTTTACTAGAAATTATTACTATTGTTCTAGTGAATTATTTGATAATATTAGTTCATTAATTTTAAATTATTTAAACAACGTACATTTGTTTAAATAGGTTTATTTATCATAAATATTTTAATTATCATCAATGAAACTTTTAACTTTCAAAATAGTTAATCAATTTTGAATTATTTACATAAATTCCATTTGGTTAAATATTCTTTTTTAAAAAAATCCTTTTTTTTTAGAAATTACTTCTATTTCTAGTGGATACGTGTTATTTTCGGAAAAAATTTAATTAAACTAGGTGGCCCAAAAGATTCAATTTTTTCATTTCTCTGACATTTCCCTGACTTTTACCTGGTTTTCCAACAAATTTTCATGACAGAAAAGTATTAAAAATGCAAAAAAATTTTCAGTAAAAATACTATTGAAATTTTTTGAAAATTTCATGTAATATCACTTTCAATCTTTTAAAATTTAAAATCACTTCAAAACATTTAAAATTCGTAAAAATCTCTACAATTCAAGACAAACTTGGAAATTTTTTAAAATTCGACGAAATCACTTCAAATTTGTTAATATTTTATGAAAACTCTTAAATTTTAATTAATTGTTTTAAAATTCTTCAAAATCATTTCAAATCCTTTAAATTTCTCAAAAAACTACAAAATTTTTTTTTAAATTCCTAAAAATCTCTTAAAATTTCCTACAATCCTTCAAAATTCCACAAAATCTTTTAAAAATCTCTTGAAATATTTCAAAATTCCACGAGGAACTTTCATATCTCTATAAGAATGCGTCAAACTCTCTTAAAATTATTGGAAAGTTATTGAGATCCCTTAAAATTCGCTGAAATCTTTTGAAATTCCTAGAAAAATCTTTAAATTCTTTAAAATTTCATTATAATATTCGAATAAATTCTATTTGGTTAATATTCTTTTTTAAAATAATCCTTTTTTTTCTAGAAATTACTTCTATTACTGTTTGTTTCTTTTATACTGTTAACAGTATAGGAATTTCTCTCTACTTCTACTGCATTCGTAAAAATTTCCTTCTCCATTCGGAAAAATTTGCAATTTTTTATTTGGAACTTTTTTCCTACTACATTCGGAAAAATTTCCTACACCCAGAAAAAAAGTTTCTTTGAATCAAATAAACGTATATTTGATATACAGCCAAATAAAAAATATCTTTGAATTAAATAAAATTTATTTGATTCAAAGATATTTTTTATTTAATTAAAAAAAAAAAATTCTTTGCATCAAATAAATTTTATTTAATTCAAAGATATTTTTTATTTAGCTGTGTATCATATATACGTTTATTTGATTCAAACAAATTTTTTTCTGGGTGTACTCCATTCAAAAAAATTTCGAAAAGTTAATTTTAGAAATTTCGCGGAAAAACTTTTTACAGTGATAAAGCATATAATATGTATGTCCAATTGTCCAGAATGGAAGAAATCGATCGCTAAAGAAAGTTAAGAGAGGAATTGAATTCCCATTAAGGTTTCTGGTGCCGAAATGTAAAAGTAAAAGGGGAGAAGAAATAAATTAAGAATGAAGCACAGGAAGAAATAAAGAATAGTGAGTGAGGAGAGGAAAAGGTCTTGGGGGCGAAAGCAAGCAACAACAGGAAGACTATAAGGAGAGATGGGAGGCTGGACGAGTGACGACGAAGGAAATCGTTTCGTGACCTGGTGAGTAATCTACAGATTTACAGGTTCCTATCTTATCGACGCGGGGCTGCAACAACAACGTCTCGTATGTGGAGCGTTTATTTATTTGCAAATGGTGCAAATGAATAAATAAGAGCGATCGATGCTCGCGTCATGGTTTGCCCTGGCGTGCAGTACTCGCGAATGTTGTTACCTGCGAAGTGGAAAAAGGGGGGGAGGTCTGAGCATGTCATACGCGAGGTCCTTATCTTTTCGCCGAAGGCAGAATCATGATCTTACCTCCTGCAAAGTTGGCCGATACCCGACCTTCCCTCCACCAATCCCGACGTACAACCAAGTGTAAGAGGGTTTTAATGTTACCGACGCGCGTGCACCGGCCTTCTTTTGCCGTGGATATTTATTGTTATTCGAAATACCGATGTCCGTGTTGAATTCATCGAATTCGCGCGCGAATCCTCCTTATCGTGCTCGGCGCGGATTTACGGACCCGCGTGTATATGCTCGACGGCGCCCTCAAGCATTTTTCAACCCCCCCGACTCTAGAAAAGCCACGACCGGGTCTTGTCTCCCTGGTTCGAACGAGTTTAATAACAATTTGTCCGACGGAGTTATCGCGAGATTCGAAACTGGTATGAGATGGCAAGAACTGATAATTTAATGGAATAACTCGGGTTTCTGATAAATTCACTCTACAGTGAACAACAAATGAGATAGTGATACACATTTCGATTTTCACTTTTATGGCCGCTCGCTGGTAATTAACCTTCTCACATTCCTTAAATAATATGTCGGGCTTTTTAGGTGAAGCCAACTTTCAAATGAAAACTTACTGTGAATTTTGTAATCAAGTTTGATAGGGATTCTATTTTAATGAGGAAAAACATCAGACGTACAGGGAAAAAAAATTAATTAAACGGGGTGGTCACTAGATTCAATTTTTTCATTTCCCTGATATTTCCCTGACTTTCTGACAAATTTCCCTGACAGAAAAGTTTTAAAATGCGAACAAATTTTCAGTAAAAATACTATTGTTTTTCAAAAATGTCGTGTAATATCACTTTAAATCTTTTGAAATGTAAAATCACTTCAAAACACTTAAAATTCCTGAAAATATCTAAAATTCTCGACAAACTTGGAAATCTCTTAAAATTCATTGAAATTTCTTGAAATTCCTAGAAACATCTTAAAATTCGACGAAATTCCTTCAAATCCTGTAAATTCCTCAAAAAACTTCAAAATCTTTTAAAATTTCCTACAATCCTTCCAAATTCCACAAAATTTTTTTAAAATCTCTTGAAATATTTCAAAATTTCACAAGGACCCGTGTGGAAACATCGACTGGGGCCAGACTGGGTTCCAGATAGTTTGCCCAAGTACCAACTGGGGCCCAAGTGGGATCTCTAAGTGGGGCCCATTTTGGGTTGTAACGCTCATATCAACTAAAACCCATATTTGGGGAAACTAGTTGGGCCCAAGTTGAGCAATATTTTTTCTACCCAGTTATTATTTGGGCTGAATGTGGACTGACCAATTAACAATAAAATATTAAAATTGGTTAATCTTTATGTTAAGTATATTACAAAGAAAACTTGTTTTTGCAGAAACAAGATTTATTGCTTTTTTTTTAATCTTTACATAGGGTAAATGCACCAATAGATGGACACCCCCCAATAGATGGACAAATATTATTTCAAAAAGCAATTACATTAAATTT
>CAJFCP010025447.1:76166-89771 GCA_904066005.1 Synergus itoensis
GTCAGGGAAATGAAAAAATTGAATCTAGTGGCCACCCTGTATCTATAGTGTGAGCCTTAAAAATTTTCCGCCCCTAAAATCTGCCGCCCTAGGCAACTGCCTACCTTGCCTACCCGGTAAATCCGCCACTGGTTATAATTAATAGATTTCGAAGAGGATGAATGAATGCTTATACTTTCTGAAAACTAGAAACACGTAGGTAGCTTATGCCGAAGAGAAAACAAAGCTATCTCAATTTTTGACAGAGTTATGGATTTTTGAACACGTTTTTGGAACATATATGTCCCAGTGGCCGTTAAAGGGTTAATTTTACTTTCGAGATGGGGGGGTAAAAATCAAACCACAGTTGTCTACGAGGGGGAGAAAAGGGGTTAAAATTGGTAACGTAGTCTATGGACGATTCCTTACGTTTCGGAAGTTTGTGACAGAAATGAACAATGTGCACAAATGAAAATTGGAAAATTCTTCCGAATGAAGATATCAATGCCCGAAATCAGTGCCCGATATACTGGTGTGTGTTTCTAGGTGTATAGTTGGTTAATAGTCTGATAACCTATGCTGGCATTGTGTGTCCAGTTCGAAAGTGTGGGCGGCTGCTGGTCAGTGGAAGTTAAAGAGTGCAGCTGCGGGGGTGTCGGAACATATAACGTATGTACGTTGTATGTTCCGCGTTATATATTGAGAGCAGCTGCCTTGAGACCTCCACTTCTGCTGACCATTGGTCCTCTTTGTCCACCCCAGAAAGTGGCAATACCCCATTAGAAGGACACACAGCCACCAATTTCCCCATTGATAAAGTCCTTTTGACCATTTATTCGCATTATTTCGCCGCGAGCTGTAAAACCTGCTCGTGCCGTATGGAATATAGTTTATAATGACTGAAAATCGGATAATGGTCAGCGTCGCTGACGCGTGTCGCCTTTTCTCAGTTTCCCTCTTCTAGGACGATCAACGCCCACGCATTTTACTGCTTCATGATTTCATAGCCATTGTCCTGCCTAGATCAGTTCAGTCTCAATTTTGCTGACCTTTGCACATTTATATAGAGAAACGCGTTTGTATTGTAATAATGAAACGGCGGTACCGTAACTCGTGGTGTCCGATTAGGCTCGTACAATGAGCGTCAATTAACGCGCGGTTTCCTGACATCGATGAAAGTATTCCCAGACTCTTCAACTCTATAAACTTGAGAGCTTTATTCGAACAATTTGTGGAATTGGAAACTCGGTAAGGGTCATGAAATTATATAGAGATGAGTCTGAATTTGACATAATTCGAGTTAATTGATCGTTTTTTTAAAACTGGAGATGGGTTCGAATTGGCTCGTGAATCGAGCAGCTCGCTGAAAAATTTCATAGGATTTAAACACTTGAATTATTTTACAGAATTTCAAGAATTTCAAGAATTTTAGAAAATTTAAAAGATTTTTCGAGATTAGAAAGATTGCAAGCGATTTTATATGCTTTTACAAAATTTCCAGAGATTTCGGATAAATTGACGAGTTTGCGGGACTTCGCGTCCTACGCCATTGGGGGATTATATAATAATAATTATTTTCCTCCAAGTCGACATGCATCACTAATTTATTTCGTTTATTCAAAGAAATTGAGCTGATTAAATTCTTCATTTCCGAAATTCAGCATATCGGCAACGCACGATGTTTTTTCCCCAATAAAGTTTTATCGAGAGTCTCGTAGTTCCAATAACGCGTATGGGATAAAAAGGATGGAAAGGTTGGATCGTTCGATATTGAGTCGGCACGATAAAAGGACGAATGGTGGTCAGTTGCCTCGCTACATATGGGTTCGCCTAGAAATCAAAACGTTTCCTGATCAAACGCCTCTTTTTTCACCTTCACGTAAACGCGATCAACCCTTATGCGGTAAAAAAAAAGTGCCTCAACTATTGGTCAGCAATCTAGAGCAATTCTCTTTTCCTGTTTTACTTTTACGTAGGACAATGTGTTGTAAATATTGATTTGCATCCCAGAGATTTCATAAAACTATGAATGTAAAAGAAATTCTGTAGAAAGTAGAATAAAAGTGTTTGTACAAGATGTAAATCATCTATTTTTGGGAGTAATTATTTTTTGAAGAAATAAATTCTCCCTGAGGGAGTTCCACAACTGTTTAGTTTTTGTTTTGAAAAGAGAGGAGCACGTGCAGCAGGACTTCCACAAGGGGGGGATGAATTCTTGAATCCAGAAGAAACACGCGTGCGACGCGTGTCTAAATTCAAGGGAGAGATGGACAAAGATATTGTCCGCATGTCAAGGTCAAATTGCTTTAAAGGGCCAGCAACTTATGTTTTGTTTATCAATAAGTCTAGAAGACTTCCTAATGCTTTCTAAATAGTTGACAAATCCAAACGTGTAATTTGACACTGCATTCTGCATTTTCCACTTATATTGTTCTCAAGTTACTTATTTTCCCCTGAGTGTGAAAAAAAATCAGCTTAAAATTTGTCATTCTGAAAATTAGAAGAAAAAGGCACCTAACATAAAAGAGATCAGTCACTTTGGCGTGAATATTGTTTCTCTAAACAGAAACAGGGAAAGCGAGCGAGCCCAGGAAGGGTTTTAAGGGCAAAAGGGATTAAGTGGAGGTCCGCAGAGGTTTCTGCCAGTTTCTGCTCGGTAGCTTTGAGCGGGGCACTTTTGAAGGGCTGCAAAAGGCAGAAAGAAGAGAAGTGGCGAACAAGGATGGAAAAGTGAGACGAAGAAAGGGCAATAGAAAAAGTGAGAGGAAACTAGGCGGCGCGTGCCTGACACCCTACTTCAGTTTCAGGGGTGTAACACCCATAAATAAATAGGGTTTCCGTCTTCGGTTCCATATCCCCTTGCCCTTCCCTCATGGCCTCTCATTTCTGTCGTTGTCGTGCATAGAACTCACATTGTACTCCCGAATGTTCAGTCCATGTCCTTACACATATATCCGAAATGTGTTTCAACGTGAACGACACCAACGACCAATTTCGTATTTTTAGATTTAGACTACTCGTTCCAGGCATTTTTACATGTTTCGGGAAAAAAGCTGCTTTTCCGACCCCTGTCGATAGTTTGGGATCTCTATCTATAGATCACAGGCGCTTAGTACTCGTTATGGAAGGAAATCCTTCAGGAAGATGAGTATTACTTTTTGGATAAAGGATTTTTATGTTATGGATGTTTCTTGTGGATGAAATCTCCATTCAAATGAAACAATTATTACATAAATCGAGACACAAATGCAAAATTAATTCTACGTGAGGTTTATTATAAGGTTTACATATTTAGTTGATTCAATGGTACTTAATTGAATTTTGGTAAAAAAAATTAACGGTATGGGAAAGTTGCACGAGTTGATGAGAATATAGGGGGAAAAGAGCTAATTGTTTATAGATGCACGTCCTGTTAAGATCTATTATGGCCAGTCATAAAGATTTTCGTGATGCGATAATTATGACCGTTTGACCAAGTTATACGGCGATTAGTGGGTCATCTAAATTACGTGCTTGCTTGTTTTTGCCATAAGGGGTGTGTGTGTGTGTTCACTTTTATTTGCGTATAAATATTCACCTGCGAGCTTGTAAAAAGGTGTCGTGCAACAATCCTCTCGCGATTGCCATAACATAAGCAGTGAAGGCACGCATGTGAGCCGATTTTCCAAGATAAGTATGAATACATACTTATTACAACAAGCCGACCATAATTGCGGTTATCTACCTGAATCTTCATTAACACCCGACCCTTCATGCAAAATAGATGTATACTTTGTAACTTATGCTAAGAGAGTGCTAATTTTCATTATGTCTATTAATTATCATACGATTTGAAAAAATCTTGAATTATACAAACATACGATGACATCGTATGTACTTATGACATCGTACAAGTTACATCAATAGTACTGAATAGAAGTCCTTCACTTATCAATTGTTCTGAAGACGTAATGTTAATGAAAAGTTGATTTGTTAAACTAAAGTTAAATTGCATATAGATAAATTGTATAATGTATATTGTATAATGTATATTGTATATTGTATATTGTATACAACAAAGATTCTACGCCTACATCATCAAAACAATTCTCTATGAAGCTCAGTATTCATGAAATGATCACAATTGAAATACACGATATAATGAACGCACCCAAACTTGTTATATTTTTGTTTTCGATTCATCTGAAAAATGAATAGATTCTAGAAGGTATAAATCAAGTACCGTTTTCCGTGATTTATGCAAGTTATAATGAGTTAGAGGTACATAATCCATAATTATGGCCATTAGATTCAATTGATTGTAGACATTATTTCGCATTTATAATCACAGCTAGTCTTACTATTCAAGCGTGTAATGTTTTCGAGTGAGGTGCGTATATACAATTATACATGTACATAGAATGTATGCATTATTAAGTGCGAGCACCTGTCCATTAGAATTTCTGAGTGTTCGCGCTTTTCTGTATTAATTTATATTTTATAGCCGCTCCTTCAATTTTATTAGATAACACCACGCATCCCGGTAGGCAGGATGGAAGTCGTTTCTCACGCGAAATAAAATGGTGAATAGTATAACGAAGAGTATATATGCAAGGATGTCGCGGATCTGCATGAGCGCCTACATTATACACATGTATACGTGCGAGTGCAACGCGAATGAAATATTTATCACCGACTTATTGGTTTGGTGAAAGCAACGTGATTCCCAGAGCCGTTATAAATTATGCACTTTCTCATTAAAAGACGCTGAGAAAATATTAATTTTTCATTTTTATTAAGTTTATTGCCCGTTTTATTTTATTTTTTTATTTTTATTTTCTAAACTCGTAAAACTATTTGTGAAATATGCTGTTTTCACTTTTTCGAATGCTTTAAAAAATGGCTTTAAAAATGGCGCATTCGACAAATGAGTTGACCAATAAGCTTTAGAGGGACTCAGCATGAAATTAACATTGAGGTAACGTTATGAAGTTGTCTGAAATATATGTCGTTTTTAGTATAGGATTTTACTTTTAATAGTGCATTTTCTGTTATGTGTGTCGTATTGTAGCGTTTCCCCCAATAGTCGAGAAGATACGTATTTTGAAATTGTATAATGCAGTGTTATAGATATAGAGGATTTTGGGTAGGTTAGGGACCCTGCACTTTTTTTCTCACTTGCAAATGGTTTATAATGCGACCTACGTACATACACTTTTTTCGCACTTGTCTTGACTGTGACAAGTGCAAAGATAGAGAGCATAAACTGTTATAAACGCAAGCTCAGACTAAATATACCGATGTATATATTCCCGGAGTCTGGGGATTCAGCGTGAAAAAGGCGTTAAACGCTAAAAGCATCCAGCCACGCTCATCGTCAAATTTTCGACGCTCTACGGTGTACTTAGCGTTGTGTCGTCGACTCGTCGACATGAGGAGTCGTAATTTGTCAATATTTGGAATCAATTAAAAAGACATTAATCATTTTAAAAGATTTCATAGGATTTAAACACTTTTGACTTATTTTGCAAAATTTGAACAATGTCCGGGATTTTTAAGGTTTGTTAAGATGTTTGTTTGTAGATTGCATGAAATATTGTATTTAAAGGATTTCAAAGGACATCACAGATTTTTCAAGAGTATTAGAAAGATTGCGAATCATTTTACGTGCTTTTAAAAAATTTCTAGATATTTCGGATAAATTTGCAAGTTTGGGGGACTTCGCATCCTACGCCATTGGGTGATTATATATTAGTAATTATTTTCCTTCAAATAAAAATCGATCGTTCTTTTAATCGACATCATCCGAACAGAAACAAACTTATTATTATATGTACAAATTATTTATTATATAATTTATTATTATACAACATATTTAAAGTAAAATTCCACTTGGAATCTGCCTTTTAAATTGATCAGATCCTTTCAATCGAATGATTTAAACTCCGGTGCATCAAAAATACTTCTATTGATGTCTTCTATAATTATAACAAGTCTGCAAAAAATGCATACTTTTTTGCTCATCTTTTCTTCCGCTCTGAATCTTTCTATCGCAAGTCCATTAATTCTTCTTCGTTTTGCATAACACAATCCTCTCCTTGAAAAAGGACCAAAACGCGATTCTTCGTCGGAGTATCTCTGCCATTCTGAGGCCAGATGACGAATTGTTATCCGAGAATAGAGGGAACGCGTGCGGTTGAGCAGAAGTCAGCAAAGGAGTCAGCAGAACTCAAAGAAGTTGGTTTGAGAGGGAGATAGAGCGAGAGAGAGTCTGATTGTGAGACGGGGAATAAAAGGAGTAAAAGGAGAATTTAGAATTACACCGCGAACGCCTTTTTGTTGCAAAAATTGCTTAAATCGGAATCCGATCTCTATTTTACCATTTGCTAGTTTAAAGTTTTTGGTAAAAAAAAAAATAGAAACCTTGATGAATTCGACCAGTGGGAGTTGTAAACATGATCTCTGGTAACTTATTGGAGGAATGCAATATGAATGATATGAATATGATATCCAATATGAATGGATGTCAGATATGAATGGAACTGAATAAAAATTTAGAGAAGAGGAAGAAGTGAAAAGGGTAAAACAGCGCTGTCTAGCTCGGTGCAAATCTCGTTGCTTTCCCGTTTACGCACTTTGTCGACGACGGAAGGACGTCCGCATTACAAGTAAATATTTGAAGATCTTGAGTCGTTTGGTGGAGATCTCTCCTCATAAAAACCACGGGATACGAGCTTAACAACGAGTGTGCGTGCACGCAGCTGCATTTGAGATGCTATTCGCATACTGTGCAGATGCGAGCCATCCTCAAGATCGTGTGTAGCAAAATTATGAATAATTACGACACGTGCCTTAGCTTTTTTTATTGCTTTATTATTGCCAGGCCTTCGGGGAAATACAATAAGAAATGTAGGCGAAACGAAAGTTTACTGGCGAGTTAATAAAAGATTTTATAGCCAGGCATTCTCCTTCATCAAATAATTTTTTTTTTCATGGAAAAATGAGACATGATTCGTGTATTAATAAGAAATACACGAATTTATAAGAAATAGGCTTTTAAGTAATTAAAATTAAAATTGTGATTTAATTAAAATTAAAATTATAATTTCTAAAAGAGAAATTGCTTTCTAAAGCTGATTTTTACGTAATTTTGTGATTTTTTCGGAATGTATAGGAAACGAGGTGTAATTTTGACATTGTTGTTTTATCTCGCTAGTAAATAACAATAGAGATTATGTCGGTACGCGTTTTTACGAGCTCGTCTCTGTTTCCCTGAAAAGTCATTCGCAATCGTTGAAACCGTATTTTTCCGGTGCAGTCGGCACCTATCCTTCTTATTCCTTTTTATGATGCTATAGAGACGTCACGCGATAAATTACACGAAATTTACCGAGCCGCAAGTCTAATGAAACAGAGTCCCTGAGTTCTTGTGTGCCAGAGCTTTGTGAAATACCCAAGACCGCCCGAGTATAAGAAGAAGACATAGGTAATTAACCGGTAAATAACGATAATGGGAGTAAAATCGGTAAAGGACGAGGAGAAATATTTCCTGCTTATACTCATCACGTACTCCTGTTTCAATTTCCTTATTCACAAAATCAAGAAATCCCAAAAAACAAATGAAATTCAATAGCAAAAGAACGAATTTAACATCTTTTTTAAGTTATTTCCGGAACCAACTTAAATAATTACACGGAGAAAACTGGATATTAAACTGTAATATCTAGCTATTTAACTATGGGACGACTATCTAGATATTTAGATATAACGAGCCCGAACGCGCGCGGAAATGATTTTTATTTTTTTTTAAATTTTCCCGCGTCACCTGTATTGACCAATAAGGAATCAGTCCACGCATTTCGAGATATTTCGCTATTCAATGTGTATGATCTTTTTAGAATAGGATATCTTGATATTAAAACTCAATATCCAGATATTAAAATATATAATCCAAAAATTCTAACATCCAATATTTTAATATCTGGATATTAAGTATTAATATCAAGTAGGGATGGCCAAGTCGATTCCGATTCTAGGGATGGGTAACGCTCGGTGAGAATCGATTCTTCGATTCCTCGATTCCGGCAGATGCGTCGATTCCGCGGAATCGAAGGTAAAAGTCGATTCTTCGATTCCGATTCTTTCGATTCCCACTCCTCAAACAGCCCGCGAATATTAAAAAATTTAAAGGATTTTTGGAGAAGTTTGTTGTGAAAATTAAAAAATATGCAATAAATTAAAAATTAAAAATTAAATTTATAATTAAATTTATAATTAATTTAATTTTTATTTTAGAAATTTTAATTAATGTTTAAATGTTTCGTTAGAAAATTTATAAAAATTCATTCGTTTTTTTAGGAAAGCAAACATTTATTTTTTCTTAGCTCTGTGATCGGAATCGATGTCGATTCCGACGAAGAATCGAAGAATCGACACCAAGGAATCGATTCTTCGGAATCGATTCTTGGATCTAGGGAATCGATTCTTCGTCGGAATCGACATCGATTCCGATCACAGAGCTAAGAGAAAATAAATGTTTGCTTTCCTAAAAAAACGAATGAATTTTTATAAATTTTCTAACAAAACATTTAAACATTAATTAAAATTTATATTTATTGCATAGATTTTAATTTTCACAACAAACTTCTCCAAAAATCCTTTAAATTTTTTAATATTCGCGGGCTTTTTGAGGAGTGGGAATCGAAAGAATCGGAATCGAAGAATCGATTCCTACCTTCGATTCTTCGATTCCGCAGAATCGACGCATCTACCGGAATCGAGGAATCGAGGAATCGATTCTCACCGAGCATTACCCATCCCTAATATCAAGATATTATATCCAAATATCTAGATAGTCGTCCCATAGTTAAATAGCTAGATATTACGATTTAATATCCAGTTTTCTCCGTGTAGTGGTCAATTTTGATAATTGGAACCAATGATTGAAAAAGCGAGGCTCTTAAGATGGGGCGCCACGTGTGAGTGCAGAATCCGAGTGACTTGGCGCCCGCGAAGATGGAACATGAGCATATATATATATAGGTATATATATATGATACTCTGATAGCTACAGTACGTGAATAGTTGTAGGGCGAGCCGGGTTGCGCGATGAATTACGACCGTTGGGCCGAGCGACCTAGCTACAGCACTAAAATCCCGACTGATATATTATTACGTATTATTGCTCCTGTTCGGTTATTTATACCCATATAACATAATGCCTCGCGAGATCCCGAGAAGTCGGTCTGATACGTTACGCGAATCCCTCGGGACCGGGACCTTGTCTCCCTTATCGGTCATAACTTCCATTGAAAACTGCGCTGTCCGTATTAGTCTCTTCCTTTCCCCATATTGCACTCTATCCATCCCCAAATCTACTGCGACACGTCACAATCTGCGAATTCCACATAACCCGAAAGAAAATTCACTTTTTGATTCCACATTATCCCCCCTTCTGTAAGTAAACGGATTCAAACGGATAGAAATTTTTTATCCTTTTGAATATAAACTTTGAATCCCTTTCAATCATGTTCTATCATTTGTTTGATTTTTAAATCTTTATCCGTTTGAATCATTTTCAATACGTGAAGTGGAATATAATCTGTCTCTATCCTTTGCCTCTTTAAATTCTCTTCAAATTTTTTAAGATGTACACTACAACCTCGAAGTAGTCCTTCGCGAAATAGTCCTGATCCCTCCCGTCCCGCGCGCACCTACTCTAAGATCGAGCGACTGAGGAACTAAGTGGGGGGTAACAACAGGACCGACTCACTTACGGTAATTTCTACAATCTTTATTTTTGACTGGCAGCGCCCAAAGGGGCGCTCAGTTGGAATGCGCCGGCCCTGCTCTCCTAGCGGAATTTCACGGAATTGACGTTCGCGAAGTAGTCCTCATAGCAAATAATCAGGACTACTTCGAGGTTGTAGTGTATTGAAATTTTTAAAATCTTGTGAAAGCTCCGGAAAATCTTTGAAAATCCTTTAATATAATTTAAAATTCCTTAAAATACTTAACAGAAATTTCTAATTACTCCTTTAAATTCCTTTAAAATGATTAAAAATCTCTTAAAGTTTTTAAAAATCCATAGAATCTCGAAGAATGTCTGAAAATTCTGTATAATCCTTCCAAACCATTGGAAATCTTCCAAAATTTGTTAAATAAATAAATATTAAAGCTGTATATATATACACTCGAGTCTCCCAAATGTCAAGACATTCTTTATCCCTATAGTCACATCAATTGCGCATGCGTATTGTGTATAATATAATATTTTTTAGCGTTTTAAATTACGCGCGAATAGCAACCAATCAGATGCCGAACGCAACGCGTGCGCAGTGGTTATAAGTGGGATTTCAGAAACAGGAACTTGACATTTAAGCAGGGGCGTAGCTACCGCCGTATCAGCCGTATCAATGATACGGGGCCCCTGAGCTTCAGGGGCCCCCGAGTGTGTTAGCGAAAATTCTTAAAATTTTAAATTTTAAATTAAAAGGGTAGAAGGGTCCCCCGAAAAATTTTGATATAGGGCCCCCCTAGAGTAAGCTACGCCACTGCATTTAAGAGAATCATGTCTTGATATTTGGGAGAACTTGAGATTTGGGAAATTGACATTTGGGAGACTCGAGTGTATGTTATAATACGACCAAAATAACATAGCATAAATGCCAAACCGAAATAATTACTAATAAACAGTCAGATAAAAAAAATTGCAAGACAAAAATAAGCTACAAGTGAACTGAACATAGGAGCATTAAAAATAGAATAAAGTTATACATAAATTAAAATAAAAAGCGTGCATGTTGCGTATGCAAAGAAACTGAAGATCGTAATGGCCCAGATCGGTAAGCGAAGCAGAAGATACGATCTAATGAAATAATGGGCCGGTGTACAAAAGTCGAGGAGGGTGGAGGCGAAGGGTTTAATAAGACTTGAACATTCTCGCGAACTGTTTTCCCTTGAAAAAGAGAATCGAAGATATTATAGTGACATGCATGAAAACGAGGGTAGAATTTCGCGATCTTTTTGGCGAGTACAATAGTAAATAGCTGGAGAGGAGTTATAAAGTTCCCTCGCCATCGTGAAAAGTTTGTCAAGTTCCTTATGCAAGAGCAGCTCGGGCCTCTCTTCATCCCGTCGACTTAATGGGGTGGAAAATTATTATGATGAAATCTGCCACCCCAACCCTCTCGTGTAACCGAACCTAAGTTAACCCACACCCCCGGAAGCCTTACAGTCCAGGGGGCTGTTTGCGAATACAGGATTGCGATTTTCCAACAAAATTTTATACCCTTCTCCCTCAATCTTTTCTGATCTTTTCATCCATCCCACCCTTCGATCTTCCCTTATAAATTCTTAACACCTTGCTTCAAAGTCCAAACTCGACTCAAGATTCCAATCAAATTTTGTTCAAATTCATTACATATCAGATTACACTGTTTATCATATTTGTATCATCACATTATGTTCGTTGTAGCTAGATTCACGATTATATTGATGAGCAATGTTTGACTTAAGTAAAAAATACAAACTATTAAAAAAGGATTTACGATTGCGAGATGCGTATGATTACTGTGTGTGATTTATGCAGACATTAGTACAAGTCTGCAGAGGTGTTTACACATTGATTTATAATAGGTATGAAATTCTTTGATATAGGCAGCGGAATAACTTAATTATAATTATAGGAGCCTGTTGTGATAACGAAGCTGTAAAACGGTTCTTACTTAATTATTGTGAGTATATCTGCCACGCATGTGGGGCTTCCGTTTCCTCTCTCTGTCTATATAACTTGATACGGATACGGAGCTATTGTGTCGTGTATGATACTCTTCCCCGCCTTACTCATCGACCGTTCCTGTCTTTAATGCCTACCCCAGCGTTCTTATTCCTCCCCCCTTTCATCCTATAAATAAATTTAATATTGTTCTTACATTCTTGATTACGCAACCAATCGCCTTAGCACATCGATATACCTCATGAGCAATGAGCATTGAAGGACGTCTCCGTCGATACTTCCCTTGTGAATACATTTCTCGTTCCTTTGAACTTGCCGCGCCATAAATCTTGCTTACTTTTTTCCAAACAATTTTCAATTATAGCTTCAATATTTTCATTTCACTCCATCATTCTCCCGCGAGTAGAAATTTTGTTGTGGCCCCGATAGGGCCCAGATTGGGGTATCTGGCCCCGATCGGGGCCAGATCGGGGGATTTCAGACCGGGGATGAAACACACGGCCCGACCAGGCTTAGACCTGGCCAAACCTGGCCGGATCGGGGCCCGATCGGGCCGGGCGTTTCATCACCGACCTGGGCCAGGTTTGGAAATTTCTACACGGGCTTGTCAGTTGCGGTATGAATTGTAAATGAAAATTCGGGAATTTAACCTTCTTTATCCGGTGCATAAAATTTGATGGGGTTCTGGCCAGGCTATAGACAGTTTGCCCTAGGTCTACTGTGGTCCTGATCTTGAAAACTGGGAAGAACAATGAAAACAGGAAAACAAAGTACGAATTTAAATGTAATGCGACTTCAAAAGATTTCAAATGGTTTTAAGGAATTTTTAAAGAATTTAGGGAAGTTTCAAGATTTTAAAGTAATTTAACAAATTTTTTAAGTACTTTTAAGGAATTTTAAATGATATTAAAGAATTTTGAGGGATTTTAAAAGATTTCACGCGATTTTTAAGGAATTCAAGGAGATTTCAGAAGATTTCAAGTTATTTTAGGGAATTTAAAAGGATTTCAAGAGAATTTAGGTGATTTCGAGAAATTTAAAGCGATTATTTCAATAGACTTCAAAAGTGGTTTTAAAGAAATTTTAAAAAATTCGGATGAGTTTCAAGATGTTCAAGTAATTAAAAAATTTTGTTAAATATTTCAACACGGAAAAAAATGATATATGGTTGTGACAACCACAGAAATAGTAAAATATGGTATACAACTACAATTTTCAGTTTCCACAACCACAACTATTATGTGGCAACAACCACAGCTATGTGGCAACTATTATTAAATAGTTTTCACAACTCTTTCATGATAGTTTCCACAACCACATATTAATGTGGTTCCACAACACTATTAATCAAAATCGTTATTGTGGCAACCACAAATTAGTAGTTGTACCTTATTTTACTATTAATTTCTATGGTTGTCACAACCATAGATTTTTTTCCGTGAAGGTATGTATTAGGGTGGGTTGAAAAAAAAAATAGGAATCAGACATTCCAGCCATGCAGAAAAGTAACACATTGGGACCCTAAAAAAGTATAAAAAATTTGAAGACCATATATATATGTCTTGGTTACGCGCGCTCGAAAAATATGTTTAAAAAATTTCTTATTTGCAGGGTCTTGCAATTTTTCTTGATTTCAAATTTTTTTTATGTTCGGGAAGGTGATAAAAGTCTTCTCAATTTTTGGCAGATTTTAAATGTGATTTCCTACAAGATAATGACAATTTAATTTACCCCTAAAATAAATAAAAAATTCTAACTCCTATGTATATAACATGATAATTATTTGAGGTATTTAGAAGCATTCTGGTTATAAAAATGCACTAAAAAAAGAAAATCGGCAAGTCAAAGGAATCAAAATTGTAAACACATTTCAAAATTTTTTTGTCTTTACAATTTTGATTCCTTTGACT
>CAJFCP010025452.1:9669-23345 GCA_904066005.1 Synergus itoensis
TAGTCATTTTTTATGTAGAAATATGTTTACAGAGCGAAAAAATGTATAATTTAAATACTTTTTGTGTAAAATGAAAAATTGGAATTAGGGCAAATCTACAGTGCAAAAAAGTATATTAATTATGGGATGATAACTGTCGAGTAAAATGAGGAAACCGAGTTTTAATTGAAAATGAAAGGATAATAAGAAAAGATAAAAGGAGAGTCTCTATCGAGATTAAGAGTTCTTGCAGGATTTTTTCCATCCGATGAAATTAGTCATCGGAGATTGAAGCCGTCGGCGTAATAAAGCATCGAGTCGTCGGCATTTCTAGAAAAAAGAGCTCTAGATTCCCAAGCGAGAAATTATGCGCGATATCGTATTTTATTTAAGATTCTGTCGGGCAGATGAGAGAAACAGGAGTGACGAGGGACGAGATTCCATCCACTCGGAAGATGACTAGTCCTTTAGACCGTGAGGCATTTGCGGCATTCGTGTCAGTTACTCGTTCTCTCCCCACCCCCCTCTATAACTGACCCTTGTCTAAGTCAATAAATTACGCACTATTGCGCCGCTCAATAATAGTCCTTTTTTCGATGATTAAATTCCAACTGAGCAACTGCTCAGATTACGGTTCTACAATTTTTTCCTCCCTCCCGACCTTAATCCCTTTTTCAGGTCATTTATCAAATTAAATCATAATTATTTAGCAATTTCCATGTTTCTAGAGAATTATTTTTAATAAATAATTGTAAAATAGCTTTTATATCTTATGGAAAAGAATTATGAACTTTTCGGTATTTAAATTTCGCGCCAAGAGGGGATTCCCCGAAAAATAATGTTTGGTGGTTATGTCATACGGCGCTTTCGAAAAAGGCGGGAAATTGGAATTTAAAATGAGACTTTTTGTCTTTTTCTTGTTAGATTTAAAAAATTGTACAGAATTTTCCAACGTTGCTCTTCATTGTGGTTACGATACTGGTCTAAGGTTTATGCTGCCTTCATTTGCATATCTCTTCTTCTTTCTATCCTTGCATTCTCCTATCATACTTTCTTCCTCCCTTATGCAGATATACAGCACGTCTTCAGGAATAGGTACTCCGATAGGCTGGATCTTCATTAGTATTGAGAGAATCGCAGGAGGGGTCGAAAGCATGACAAGAGAATCCGAGATAATTATTTTACAACTGCTTCCTTCCCCCCTTCCTTCCTCCATCACTCTCCATAGTTTTCCATTTATTTGCCTCAAGCGAAGATCTGTTTACCTTGAAGCTAGTCATCTGTGAAGCTCAAAGTTATTCACTCAAGTATTCATTTCTTCATGGAAATCCGATTATCATATTATTATTATTATTATTATTATGATTATTATTATTATTATTATTATTATTATATTTATTTATGACTTTCATCCCAGTTTATACCAAATTGAGGATTTTTTCCTTATCTCAAATTATTAATTAAGACCTTCTCTTCTTTATTTTAAATTATTAATTACAACTGTCGCAGCATATTCAAATTTCCCGCCTTTTTAGCGGCATTCATTTGCCGCCAAATTTGAATTTCGCACCTTTTTTTAGGTGTTCAATTTGGCGCGAAATTCAAATTTTAAAATTAAGAAATCACAATTTTAGGGAGAAAAAATACATTTTTACTCCCTATGGACAAATGAGTATTTTTTAGTCCCACGGAAGTAAAAAAAATACTTTTTATTCCCTAGAGAGTAAAAATGTACTCTTTAGTCTATGGGTGGTAAACAATACTTTTTAGCCCCTAGAGAGTAAAAAAATTCTTCTTTTGAAGCAATACTACTAACAATACTTTTTACCCCTATAGAGTAAAAACTTCTTCTTTTGGAGCTTTTTTTTTATTTATTCACGTCTTTCTCCTCCATTTTATTTTCTTTCTTCTTCTCCACTTTCAATTCCACATTCAACGTCTTGCGCAATGAAGCGTCTTATAGAATAAGGCAAAACTCTGTGACTGAAAAGTTGACGATAAACAGGAAACCAATCGATTTATAAATCTGTCTATTGAAAATAGTAGAGACGTGGTAAACAAATCTTGCTAATGAATAATAATAAATTAATAAAAACAGATGAGAAAAACAACAAAAAGGGGAAAATTGTTTTCTCAGTTTATGTAATGAGTAATAATTTGTTTTCTAAATTGTTTTACTCATTTCATGATGCTGACTGGAGATTTATTCGAGAATCTACAACAAGCGAGGGAAGCTATTCATTTTACTATTGAATTTCGACTTTTAAATTTTCACTGCTTTTCAAAGTTTTTTTCAGTTTTTTAAATAAAATTCAGAAAAGAATTAGTTTTCATATTCAGAATCCTATTTAATGTAATTTTTACGAGATTTCATGCGATTTTAAAGAATTTTAAATATTAAAATAAAAATTTAAATATTAAAAAAAATTTTTAAAATCCTTTTTAAATTTTAAAAAATTGTACTCCATTTCAAAAGAGTTTTAAAAGATTTTATGGGATTTTAGTAATTTTTAAAAATATTTTAAAGACCAAGATATTTTTAAGAAGAATTTCTGAATTTAATCTCTAAGGACTAACAACTAGGGAGTAAAAAGTAATTTTTAGTCGAAAAATGCAAAATTTGTTTATTAAGAGAGAAAGAATTGTGGAAAATCCTTTATAGAATTTATAGAATGAAGGATATTCAAAGATATTTATTTATTAGACACATTTTCATGAAACAGCATTTTTTTAGATCGAGTTTTAATCTACGTTATTAATAGGTTTATTTCCATGTAATTCTGGCCATAAAACTACGAATAATATAGAAAGGAATTCGAAAAAAAAATAATTGTCGAGTTCAAATCTGTGGTATTACTTGGTTTATGTCCAAGTAATTCTGACCATAAGCCTACCAATAATTGAGACAAAAACTCGATGCGAAATTTTATTTTCTGAGCCAAAAGAAGTTCTGCTCAAATTTTTTATCAATTCCGAGATATTTCAGGATTTAAAAATCTTTAAATCCGTTTCAACGAATTTTCATGGGAATTCAAAAATTTTAAGTGATTTTAATTTTTTAAGTGATTTAGAGCAATAATAGAAAATATTTTATGGAATTGACGTATAAAGTGAAGAGACAGCATTGAAGCGAAGGCGTTCGCCTAAAATTCTTGAGGCTCGCAATCCCGATCGCGTGGGTGAACCGGTTCGCCATAAGTCGATGTTCTCATGGGCGGAGAATTTGGCAACGGGGGAAATTCAGATTTACATGCAACACGTTCTGGGAGACCTTGAACAGCGAAATCTGACTCGTGACTTGTGAGTCAATTTCGATCGATGCAATCGATCTTTTTACGGAAAATTCTGCAACTGTGGTTTCCTAATTGCTCTCTCTGCATCAAAAAAAGTGAATCGCAACATTCTATCGCCGTTATTTCATTACCTTGAAAAACCACATTCAAATTTGGCGCCAAATGGGGATTCCTTAAGGGAATGTATTACTTTTCCGATCCCTACCTTACCGCCATTTTTTTCTCTGTAACGTTACTTCTAAATTTATTGAGATATCAACTTGAAAATTTCTAAAACTAAAGAAAACATACTAAAGTATGTTTATCTGGTCTTCAATTTTTATAAAAATATTAATTACAGAAATTTTCAATTGGATATCTCATTAAAATTAGAAGTAGCGTTGCAGAGAAACAAATGTCGGTAAGGTAGGGATCGGATAAGTAATACATGCCCTTAAATGGCGCGAAGTTCAAATACTAGAAAGCAACAGAATCTATTTTCCCTAATGCTTTTTCCCTCGTTTTAGTTTTCAAAATGAAATCTGGAAAGCAGGAGGCAAGTTTAAGTTTTTTTTTTAGTTTGCTTATGTAATCGTTTTTATTAAGAATGGAGTACGTGATTTTAAGTTAAAGTAAACACTAATTGAATAACGAGACTATAATATACGGTAATAAATGAGACTTTTGCTTATCATATTACAGTAAACATGCGGTGGCTACTTCTTTATTGCGCATATATTTAATAACTAATTAATGAATAATTAATGAATAATTAATGAATAATTAATGTATAATTAATGAGTAATTTAATAATGCGATAGTCGCGTGGACGTGACAGGAAAATGGGAAAGTCACATGATTGACAGTTTTCGAATACTTTGATTACGACTTGACTTTGCTTTACCCTGTTGGAAGTAAAAAGATAGAAAAGGTAAGAAATTTTTGGCATCTATCACTTGTTAACCAAAATCGCTCTTATTTCTTTCAATCTCCACTTCTTTATTCCTGCCTATCTCTCCCCTATTCTTGTCTATACCTTTCTATCCTCTTGTCAATCAAAATTCCCTCCTATCTCTGAAGATACCCACAATTCCCTACATTCATCTCTATCTCTCATCTAGTCCTGTCTATCTCTTTCTATCTACTTTACGATGTCAATTCACTCCTATCTCTTTCAATCCCTACATCTATGTTCCTTCCTCTCTCTCACCTATGTGAATTCTATACTATCTCTTTGTATCTTCTTGTCGATCTCAATTAGCTCCTATCTTTTTTCATCCACACTTTTTTATTCCTTCCTATCTCTCGCCTATTTTTGTTTATCCCTTTCTATCTCCTTGTCAATCTCAATTCGCTCTTATCATCTTTATTTATGTCCATCTCTCTCCTATTCTTGTCTATACATTTCTATCTCCTTGTCAATCTAAATTCGCTCTTATCTCTTTCAATCCCCACTTCTTTATTCCTTTAAATCTCTTGCCTATCCTCATCGATCTCTTTCTATCTTCTTGTTAACTCCGTTGAAGTAAAAAGATAGAAAAGAATAGAAATTTTTGGATTGGATCATTCAAACGAGTTCTATCCCAATCTATCCCTTTCAATCTCTATGTCAGTGTAATCACTAACCTATAATGAAATGGATAGATTTGATAGTATATTTCAAGAGCGATAGAGAAGGATTGAAATTATTACACGCGAATAGATGTGGATATAAAGGTATGGATTGAAAAGGATAGACTTAATAGTGGATTGTAAAAAGGATAGAAAAGGATTGAGATGATTAAATTAAGGATTGACACGGATAGAAGTGTAGTGATTGAAAAAACTTGGCAATATACATCAAAAGAGGTAGGAAAGAATTGAAAGGGCTATACAAGGATAGATACAGATAGAAAGATAAATATTGTAATGGATAGGCTTGATAGTATACTTCAAGAGAGATAGAAAAGGATTTAAATTGTTATACGTGGATAGATGTGGATATAGAGGTATGGATTGAAAAGGATAGACTTCCTAATAGATTGTAAAAAGAATAGAAAAGGATTGAGATGATTAGATTCAGAATTGACACAGATAGAAGTGTAGTGATTGAAAATACTTGGCAATACACATCAAAAGAGGTAGGAAAGAATTGAAAGGATTATACAAAGATAGATACAGATAGAAAAATAAATATTGTAATGGATAGACTTGATTGTATACTTCAAGAGAGATAGAAAAGGATTGAAATTATTATACGTGGACAGATGTATGGATTGAAAGGGATTATAGGCTTCGTAGTAGATTGTAATAAGGATTGAAAAAGATTGAGATGATTATATTAAGGATAGACATGGATATAAATGTAGTGATTGAAAGGGATAGACCTGGTAATACACTTCAAGAGAAATAAGAAAGGATTGAAAAGACTATACAAGGATAGATATAGGTAGAAAGATAAATATTGAAATGGATAGACTTGATAGTATACTACAAGAGATATAGAGAAGGATTGAAATTATTATACGTAGATAGATGTGGATATAAAGGCATGGATTGAAAAGGATTGAGGTTATTAGATTAAGGATAGACATGGATAGAAATGTAGTGATTGAAAAGGATAGACCTGGTAATATGCTTCAAGAGAGAAAGGAAAGAATTGAAAATACTATTATAAGGATAGATATGGGTAGGAATGGTAAAAATTGAAATGGATAAACTTGATAGTATACTTAAAGAGAGATAGAAAAAGATTGAAATGATTATATACAAGGATAAATATGGATAGATCAGTAAAGAGTGAAAGGATAAGTGTGTAAAAGAGATAAGTAAGAACTCGAATAATTAGACCAAGGATAGACATGGATAGGAAAGTGGGGATTGAAAAGATAGACCCTGCAATAGATTACGACAGGGATAGAAAAAGATTAGTGTGTATAGGCGGAGAATAAAGAAAGATTGGCATGGGTAGATGGAGGATAAGAAATTATTGGTGAAGATAGACGAAGGATACAGAAAGATAGAAATATTGAGATTCAAAAGGAAAGAGAGTATTGTACATTAAAAAAGAGATAGAAATAGATTGGCATGGATAGAGATGGATACGTTTGGATTCATTTTTCCTTTCTATTTTAATTCTGAAGATTGAAAAAGATTCAAATAGATAGACTTTCTATCTTTTTATTCCCAACAGGGTGGTCAAGTAAACTTGAAGCAACTATCCTTTGCGTGTAATTAAAACTTGATTTTGCTCTAAGACAGTGTAGGGTAGGAGATGAAGTTGAGCATTAAATTGGAAACGGTTGTTACGGTGAGTCGAACGGAAGCGGCGTGGTAGAATTTCCGGATGGTCCGTTCGTCTTCCATGAAATCGAAGAATCTTCCAGGAAGCTCGCGCTGCTTGGCAAGGTCATCGACGAGCAACGAACCGGCTGTCGACGGTACTCTGGAAAGGAAAACTCTAGTTATCGTGACCACGGGGTGTCCGCTTCTCTTCAGCAAGATGGAGCTGAAAAGCTGAAACGCTGCCGGTCGACGCGGCTTTTGCTGCTCAACTGACCGGGCGTCGAACCCAAGAAATGCACTGGCAGACCAGCAAGATGTATCGTAATAAGTATACAAAGTGCCTCCGGGGTAGGGCGAATCAGCGAATAGCAACGGAACGAAGAGAAGACGAAGTACGGAGGGATCCAAGTCAGCTGTACTTACAACAGGGCCGTAATCGTTTAGAAAAATGAAATATTCCCAGAAAACGTTTCCTACCAGAGAATCTTCAAAGGAACTTCAGTTGATCTTTATTTTCCTCTTCATTTTGCTGTACAAATGACGGTCCGGATCAAATAAACAGCCGCGCGCTTGAAAACACGGAAAAGTATTGACCACACTGTAAGGTGGCAGACTTAATAGCGTGGACAATACTTTTCCGCGTTTTTGAGGGCGCTACCCTTTATTTGATCCGGAACCTCAAACAATTTTAAATTGAGGGCCCGGATCAAATACAGGGTCGCGTACTCAAAAACGCGGAAAAGTATTGTCCACTAGGGTGGTTCAAAAAGACTTTTTTTTCTAGAGAGTATCGATCCCCTCAATTTGATTCAAAATCCGAAAAAAGAAAGGTCATATTTTTTTTTTTAATTTTGATTTTAACACATACCGGTTTTGACTTGAAGTTTCCCATGTAAATTGCATGGGGAAAAATCACTTTTTGGAGTTTTTGGAATAATTTTTCAGGATTTCGGAAAATGTTACGGGAGATTATAGAGGCTTGTTGAAAACTATCCAACAAAGAATTTCATGTATTTCATATATGGGTTTGGTACCCCTAACACACCCCCACGGTGCCTTGAAAACTACACTTAAAACGAAAAATTTCAATCTTTCATATTGTATCTGGCCTTCTGAGGGCTTTATTCTCGTTTTTTTTTAATAAAAATTATTTCTATTAGTCTAGTGGAATATTTATCAACATTGCTTAATTACTTATAAATTATTTAAACAAATTCCATTTGTTTAAATAATTTTTTTTCGAAAATACGTTTTTCTTTATAAAAATTATTACTATTAGTATAATGAAATATTGATTAACAATTTTTCATTAATTTTAATTCATTTAAACAAATTGAATTTGTTTAAACAATTTTTTTTTCGAAATTTTTTTTTTTTATTAAACATTATTACCATTGATTTAATGGAATATTTATTAATATTGAAAAATAAGTTTTCATTTGTTTAAATAAATTCCAGTTGTTTAAAAAATATTTTTTCCAAAAATTCGAGGAATTCTAAATTTTTATCGTTGCGTAACAAAAATTTATTTTTAAATATTTTCCAATCTCCAGATAGCAAGAAAACAACATTATCTCGCGACACAAAGTAATACTTAATAGAATAAGATGTAGATTATAAAAGAAAAGAGCGAACTTCTTTATAATTCGATGAAATCTCATAAATAAATTATATTATAAATGTTTTATATCATAGATATTAAAATAATAATTTATTGTTTATACAATTATAAAATATTTGAAAATAAAATTACATCATTTAACGATAATAAACTGTAAGTAGTTTGAATTTTTGGAAAAAAGATTTTTTAAACAACTGGAATTTATTTAAACAAATGAAAACTTATTTTTCAATGTTAATAAATATTCCATTAAATCAACGGTAATAATGTTTAAAAAAAGACATTTTCGAAAAAAAAATATTTAAACAAATTCAATTTCTTTAAATAAATTAAAATTAATGAAAAATTGTTAATCAATATTTGATTATACTAATAGTAATAATTTTTATAAAGAAAAACGTTTTTTCGAAAAAAAATTATTCAAACAAATGGAATTTGTTTAAATAATTTATAAGTAATTAAACAATGTTGATAAATATTCCACTAGACTAATAGAAATAATTTTTATTAAAAACAAACGAGAACAAAGCGCTCAGAAGGCCGGTTATATGAAAGATTGACATTTTTCGTTTTAAGGGTAGTTTTCACGGCGCCGTGGGGGTGTGTTAGGGGTGCCAAACCCATATATGAAATACATGAAATTCTTTGTTGGATAGTTTTCAACAAGCCTCTATAATCTCCCGTAACATTTTCCGAAACCTTGAAAAATTATTGCAAAAATTCCAAAAAGTGATTTTTCCCCATGCAATTTACATGGGAAACTTCAAGTCAAAACCGGCACGTGTTAAAATCAAAATTAAAAAAAAAATATAACCTTTCTTTTTTCGGATTTCGAATCAAATTGGGGGGATTGAGACTCTCTAGCATCAAAAAAATTTTTGCCATGCGTTTTTGAACCACCCTATTGTCCACAGTGTAACGTGGAAGACTTCACAGCGCGAACAATACTTTTCCACGTTTTCTATAATTTTCCAATAAAATGCGGAAAAGTATTGTCCATGCTGTGAAGTCTGACACGTTACACTGTGGAAAATACTTTTCCACTTGATCTTTATTATCCTCTTCATTTTGTTGTACAAGTAATTTTAAATTGAATTAAATGATAAACATGAATCATACAATTTTTAGATTTGAATTTCGCGCCAAGGGGGGATTCCCCCGAAGAATTTTATTTGGAGCTAAACCCTGGCGAAACTGTTGAAAGGGCGCGAAATTTAAATTAAAAATTTAAATTGCATAGAAAAGGATAGAGATTCCTTAAAGATTCCTTCTTTGTTAAATTCAGTTCATATGTAAATATTATATTGTATATCATAACAAAAATTATTTAGAAAATAGGTTAATTAATTATTTATTAATTTAATTATTTGAAGGAAATTTGTGCTCGCTCATTTATTTACTTTTGCGCCCTGCTCGTGACTCAGCTTCCTGAGTATCATTTCGTGCAAAGGCTCGAGATTCGCGTTTAAACTGTTTTTCCCTGGTCGATAAATTCTCGAGGAAGTTGAGAGACGAGAAATGCCCTTAGGGCGCCATACCTATTATGCGTACAAAGCAAGAAAGAGCGTACACACAAGACGCAGGAAGAAAGAAAGAAAGGGATTCTTGACACAAGACATGCAAATCCCCCTCCAACCACGACACACCAAAATAAAACAAATCACCTCGCAGGATATTTAATTCGGTTTTTCTGTGGAGAAAAAGTCGTATTTCTTGGTTTACGGAGGACAAAACGTTTAAATGGATTTTATACCTAGGCATTCTAGACGTTTAATGGACATTTATTAGCATTACGCACTGTAATCTTGAATTTGTAGCTTCAAATAAACTTCTAAAGACTTTACGTCTTTCTGCTCAATTATGAAGTTTTCGCTTATTTATAGAAGCTTTAATCACTCTTTGTTAGTCACATGGGAGTAAAAAGTACTTATATTTCCTACTTTTCCTCCCTAGTGAGTTTAAAAGAGATTAAGAAACTAAAAATACTTTTTTTACTCCCTAGGGACTGAAGAGTACATTTTTTTATTCCCTAGCGACTAAAAAGTATTTTTTAGTCCCTAGGGATTAAAAAACTATTTTTCGTTTCTAAGAAGTAAAAAAATACTTATTAGTCCATAGGGAGAAATATGTATTTTTTACTCTCTACTTTTCCTCTCTAGTGGGTAAAAAGTACTTTTTACGCCATAGGGAGTAAAAAAGTGCTCTTTCGACTCTAGAGAGTAAAAGAATACTTTTTTTAGTCCATGGGGTGTAAATAGTACTTTTCAGCCTCTAGAACGTAAAAAAATACTTTTCCTTATTCCCTAGGGAGTTATTTTGAAGAGCAAAATGAAGATCAGGTGAAGATAATCAAAGCCGAACTTTTTCCTTTTTTGAGGATTTACAGACTAGATCCTCACCAGCTTATAGAGCCTTATTGATTACTTAATGATGTCATCAATTAGCAGACGTGAGAAATTCTCCGCTATAAATGGATTTTATTGACAGGGAATAAATTGAAATCTCATCAACTCGAGAGATATTACGATTGCGCAAGAAATTACATTAGTTTCCTGTCTTATGTCATTAACGAGATTATTAAATCTTGTGTCCTCGGATTAACGAGCGATCTTTGAGTTCATATTATTGACGCATAGTTGCTAATGAGAAAAACAGTGAGAAAAACAAAAGAGTCAATATTTCTGTCAAGGAAGAAGAGTCAAACGACCACCACGTAATCGCCTCTTGTTTCATACTTGCAATGCAAACGATTTGCAATTGTCGGTAGTGAGCGTTTGTTTATTCCTGGAGCGTGCGATAATAGTTTTAGTCTATTGTTCGATGACGTGGCGTCGATGCCAATCTCGCGACTACGTGCCTCGCCAATAATAACTTCTCGGATCTGTCATCTCAGTCAGCTTCCTGCTTTTATGCTCAAAATATACTAAAGTTAATCTTACTCATTTGAATTTCCCGCCAAGGCTCTATTCAAATTTCCTGTTTTATTTTCACTAATAATTTAACTAAAGATTCTTATCTTGGTAGATATTTCAGGCTCTATTTACTTGAAATTTTCATTCTGCATTTTGTGTGAGAAAAAAAAATTTTCAATCGATTTCGTATCTTGATTATTACTTGGTTTATGGACAAAATTATTTGGACATAAACCTACTATTAAGATAGATAAACACTCGATTTAAAACTAAATAACATAAATATGAACTCGATTTTCATTTTGAATCATTTTGAGATAGTTCAATCTATAATTTTGTAGGTTTATGTTAAAAAATACTTCGGCATAAACCATATAATAACGTAGACACAAACTCGATTTCAATTTTTATTTTTTTTTATATCGGCCTATCTAGATTACTAGTAGGTTTATGGTTAAAATTACAAATTATCTTATCTACATTATTAGTAGGTCTATGACCAAAATTACAACGGCATGAACTATTCTATTAAGGGGTTATATACAAAGTTGGGGCTTAAAAAATCGAAAAATTTTTTATTGCATATTCTGAAAGTACATGCTTTCGAAAATATATGTGCGGAATTTTATTCAGATCGGAGCACTAGATCATAAATTACAGCCGTTCGCAGCGCGTTCGCGGCGCGTCTCGATCGCTGAACACAAAACTTTAATCGCGATTATCTCGGAATGGAGTTTTTTGAAAAGTACCGTCGCCGTGAACGTGATAACTCGAAAACTTTTCAACCGATCTGCATGTTTTTTTTTTTTAATTGTTCATATTTACAATCTCGTATACTTGAATGATTCCTTTTTCAAAAAAATGTGCGATTCTTTTAAATAATTATTTGTTCGAAATTTTTAAAACCTCAAAAATCGATTTTTTTGTAAAATGATTCTTATATTGAAAAAAAAAATTTTTTGTAAACAAATCGTTCATGTACACCGAATGACATTCTTGTTCAATAATTTGATGATTTTTTTGATTTCGGTTGAGCGGTTCGCTTTCAATCACGTTCACCGCAAGCCTCTTAAAAAAAAAGGCTTTTCAGAGGAGGGGCCATAAGTCCTACAATTGTTAATATTTTTTTATTGTTAAACTTCTAATTTTGTTCTCCGAGACTAGTTTCAACAAACTGTATTTGGTTTTTTCCAATACAATCTTCATAACGTCCTTAAAAAAATTCACGAACATATCTCAATTCTTCCCATCAACTTTGTATATAACCCCTTAAGATAGATATAAACTCACTAGCGCGAAATTCAAATCCAATATTTTCTTTTCGCTTTAATGAGTGGAATTTGAAGAAAATTTTTTTTAGTTTCTAACGAAGATGAGCAAATTCTCGACTGAAATAAAGGATGCAAGAATCGACTCGATCAGTTGATGCGAAAACAGGGAATGTGCAGCAGACTCGAATGAAGAAACCTCAAGCGTCTTTCTTCGAACCGGTATTCCGACGTATTATGCGTATTGGCAGGACTCCTCGGACGTTTGACGAGCTTTTTTTATTTATTCTCGTCCTTCTCCTTCATTTTCTTATCTTTCTTCTTCTCCACCTTCAATTCCATATCCAACGTCTTGCGCAATGAAGCGTCTTAGAAAAAGGCAACACTCTGCGGCTGACAAGTCGACGATAAACAGGAAACCAATCGATTTATAAGTCTCTCTATTGAAAATGGAAGAGACGTGGTAAACAAATCTTGATAATTAATAATGATAATAATAATAATAATAATAATAATAATAATAATAATAATAATAAATTAATAAAAAGATGAGAAAAACAACAAAAAGTAGTCATAGAGAGTAAAAATAATTTTTTTACTCACCAAGTACTGAAAAGTACGTTTTTACTCCCTAAGGAGTAAAAAGAACTTTTTTTTTACTTCTCAGAGCCAAAAAAATAGTTTTTTAATCTCTAGGGAGAAAAAATGGCTTTCCTAGCCCCTAGGGAGTAAAAAAATACTGTTTAGTCGCTAGGGAGTAAGAAATGTATTTTTTAGTGTATGGGGAGTAAAAAGTACTTTTCAGCCTCTAGAACATAAAATCATACTTCTTTTTTACTCCTTAGCGACTAAAAAGTATTTTTTTACTCCCTACGGACTAATAAAGCCATTTGTACTCCCTAGAGAGTAAAAAAGTTCTTTTTAGTCTCTGAGAAGTAAAAAAATACTTATTAGTCCATAGGGAGAAATATGTATTTTTTACTCCTTACTTTTAAGTCACAAGGGAGTAAAAAATACTTATACTCTCTAAATTTCCTTTTTAGAGAGTAAAAATTTCTTTTTAATCCTTAGTTGGAAAAAAAGTATTTTTAATCTCTCGAGAGCAAAAAAGGACTTTTTAGCCTCTGAGAAGTAAAAAAATAGCTATTTACTTGACAAGTGTGGAAAGTAGGCAATTACCGATGAGTGTGAAGTTGACGTCGCGAGCCGAAGGCGAGTTATGCCATCACACGAATCGGGGATTGCAAGTTCGATTTTCGGAATATGCTCCGATATTTCACAGGTCAGTCGTACTTACGTTACCGGTCAAAAACTGCTGGAGAAGGAGCAGGGTTGCCAACGAAATATGCCTTACATTGTT
>CAJFCP010025452.1:33345-48983 GCA_904066005.1 Synergus itoensis
GATTAATAAAAATTATGTTCAGTGGCTTTTAGGTGACTTAATTTTAGATGAAATGAAATTTATGTCAATTGAAATTTGGGGAATATTCATGCGCCTCAGTAATTAAGTTGGACGCGAAAATTTAATTGCACATACAAAAGAATTCTTTCGACAGATTTATAACTGGCGAAATCTTTCTGATGTATCAAAAAACTTGAATTTTTAGCAGACTCCATTGTGCAGACAGTTGAAGAAAACTGAGCTGTATTTTTAATCCATTCTTGTGTTATTGGCCAAGTTATAGACCACTTAAGACATACTCAAGTTTAGAACCTAGTTTTTCAGAACATGTAAATCTTCAGACGTCTGGAACTAATTCTCCTCTTACTTCTGGATGTGAGGTTTTCCAAAAGAGGCGAAATACCGTTCATACCGTCAATTTTGTAAAATTGCTCATCGTTAAACTCTATCCTAACTTGAGAAACAGGAACGCACTTCGCGTCATAAAATCGAGCCAGGAGTAATGTTTCAATCCCAGGAGCTGCATCGCTCGAATCGACTAAAGGAGAACTAATGGCAAAGCGATTAAGTTATTCCTGTAGAAGAGCGTCATTATGATTTATGGCCGACATGAAGAGTAATACCATAAATGTTGATTTTTCGGATTGTGCGTTTAAGTTTTTCTTCGTTAGAAACTCAGACCTGAAAAGTTAAACAAGGGTTGGGAAATGGTGTACGGAAAATAGGATTGGAAAATGAGTTAGAAAATGTTTTGAAATAGAGTTTGGAAAAGGGAGTTGACGATAGGGTTTGGAAAAGGGATTTGGAAAAGAACGTCAGAAAAGGGGTTTGTAAAAGATGTTGGGAAAAAAGATTTGGAAAAATGGTTGGAAAAGTTGGTTTGCAAAAGAAGTTGAGAAAACTGGTTTGTAAAAGGTGATGAAAAAAAGTATTTGGAAAAGGTGATGTGGAAAGTCAATTTGGATAAGGGATTGGGAAAAGTGGTTTGTAAAAGGTTTTGATAAAAGGGTCTGGAAAAGTAGTTGGAAAAGGGGGTTTGGAAAAGAACTTGAGAAAAGTGGTTTGTAGAAGGTTTGGATAAAAAGGTTTGGAAAAAGAATTCAGAAACGTGGTTTATAAAAGGTGTTGGGTAAAAGGATTTGGAAAAGTGGTTGGAAAAGGTGGTTTGCAAAAGTTGTTCAGAAAACTCGTTTGTAAAAGGTTTTGATAAAGGAGTTTGGAAAGGGAATTCGGAAAAGTGGCTTATAAAAGGTGTTTTTCCCTCACTTATCTCGTCGTAATTGTATCCTACTTAAAGGCACTTAACCGACAAATACAATACAGAAGTACTTGAAGAACCACAAGAGGCAGAGATTATCTCCATTTTTGAAAAGTGCAGTAAGCTGAGCAATAATGATCGCAAGGTCGATCTTGGATCTCAATTAATCGACACTCAATGTGGTCGGCAAAACCTGTAATTGAAGTAAATGGCTCAATCTCTAAGGTCCCAAGGTCACTCGATGAACCGCAATGAGTAGCGTGTAATATCGATCAAGATGACGTAGTGTTTATTTTCCTAGTTAAATCCCAGATTACAAAATAAAGAAAAATAAAAAATAATAAAAATTAAAAAAAAATGGTGTAAGTAGTTTGAAGGAAGGTGATCAAGTATTTTTTTCTATTATCTCGATGAGAGTCACGTCATGGAAAATTACGTTATTAATGAGCGACCCGTTACAGGGCCGTTACATTTTCATAAGCTCGCGGGTTCTAGGAAGCAATTTGGTAAGAAATGCTTCGAAGCGAACCGGATTACGAATATATTAGTTGTTATTTTTCATAACGTTACATCATATCTGCATATCAAGTTACTGTAGCCTAGGCAAGTACTGAACATCCTTAATCGGTTTGATTAAAATTTAATTATGTAAACCAGATAATGAGCAGTTCATAAATGAAGGAGATATCTTTTCGAGTTTTTCTGGTTGCTATTAACAAGTTTGTTTAAAAATTACAGGCTAGGGAGTAAAATGTCGATTTTTTTGGTAATCTACTTTTAGATTTGGTTATTATAAACAATTAGAGAGGAAAGATCCATTCCGAGAGTTTTTATGGAATTTAATGAGATTTGAAAGAATTTGTCGGGATAAGATTCTCATAGGACCACCATGAGATCACATAGAACTTTATAAGACCCCATGAGACTTCCATAGGACCCCGCTAAACCTCCCTAAGACATCTATAGGATACCCATAAAACTCCCATAGGACCACCATAAGGTCACATAGAACTTTATAAGACCCCATAATACTCCCATAGGACTCCCATAATACTCCCAAAAGACTCCTAAGAACCCATGAGACCCCATAAGACTCATAAGACCCCATAAAACTCCCATAGGATCGCCATAAGATCACATAGAACTTTATAAGACCCCATAATATTCCCATAGGACCTCACTAGACCTCATAAGACTTCCATAGGACACCCCCAAGACTCCCATAAGACCTCAATAGGACACCATAAAACCCCATACTACCTACATAGGAACCAAAAATGACACCATAAACCCCCATAATAACTCCATAAGACCCCATGAGACCCCTTAAGACTCCCATAGGACCACCATAAGATCACATAGAACCTTATAAGACCCCATAAGACCTTCGCAGAGCCCAAGAGGTTCAAAAAAGTGGTTTGTAAAAGGCGTTGGTAAAAAGAGTTAGGAAAAAGGTTTTGTAAAAAAAGCTGTTTGGAATAGCTGGTGTGGAAAGACAGTGTGGAAAAGTGTTACGCAAAATGGGGTTGGAAAAGCTTTTAGGAAGAATGAATTAGAAAAAGTGGTTTGGAAAATGTGGTTAAAAAAGGAGTTGAAAAAAAAACTGTGAAAAAGGTGGTTAGTGAGGAAAGCAGGTTTGCAAAAGTGGTTGGAAAACGGGGTTGCTAAAAGAGTTATTAAAAAAGATGTTGGGAAAAGTGGTTCGTAAAGGTGTTGGTAAAAGGGGTTTTTTAAACGAGTTTGTAAAAGGTGTTAGGAAAAAGTGTTTGGTAAAAAGGTTTGCAGAAGGTGTTGGTTAAAAGAACAGTTTTAAACCTCTAAAAAGTCCTAAAAAAATCCTCACAAGCATCAGACAATACTGATAAGAACTTTAAATAGTATGGAAATTAGAATTGCTTATGCAAATTGTAACATCTCTCTTCCATCCTCCCAAGATTTAAGATTATATATTATATTCTCTCGAGTAGTTCTTTTTCAAAAGATACCATCAAATTCTGATAACGGTAATCGAAAATATTATCGCCTTGGGGCTAAAGCCAAAGTTAAAGTTAAATCTGAAGCGCGACGAAAGAGAAGACAAAATAAGAGAAAAGACAAAATAAAAGAGAAGACAAAATAAGAGAGAAGTCGAAGTTTTTTTTTGCATTTCGGACCCACGCCTCGTGCACTGACCCCGAGATGGAGTCAGTGGGGTCGTCTTCTGGACTCGGCGCCAGCATTGTCCCTTCAGCTTCGCGAACAAAGCGAGACGCTTCATCTTGATCGGCCGAGTGGAAGAAAGATGCTGTATTCTTCACAGAAGAAGAGATGGCGAGGACCGGTCTCTCTCGAGAGAGTTATGGCGTTATATCTTCGGAGAACAGGCTCCTTCAACCTGAGAGCCATCTTTGGCTCGGACTCGCCAGGGCCGGTTTCGGTGCGAATTTGAAGAGAGTGCATTTCATGCTATCAGAAATAGTAAAAATTATATATTTTAAAACTTCCAAGGGGTTAAAAAGTACCTTTTTTTCAATAATTTCTACTCCCAAGAAAGTAAAAAGGATTTTTCGCTCCAGGGAGTGAAAATGACTTTTTTGGCCCTTGGGAGTAAAAAGGACATTTTTAACCTAGAGAGTAAAAAAGACTTTTTTGACCCTCGGGAGTAAAAAGGACTTTTTTGACCCGAAGGAGAAAAAAGACTTCCTTGTCCCAAGGGAGTAAAGAGGATTTTTTTACCAACCTTTTTTACTAACCATTTTTTCAAACGCTTTTTCCAACCACTTTTCCACACCACCTTTTCCAAACCCCTTTTACAAATCACTTTTATGAATCACTTTTCCCAACACCTTTTTCAAACACTTTTCTCAAACACCTTTTACAAACCTCTTATCCAATATTATTTTCAACAGCAGTTTTCAAGATCCTTTTTTAAACCCTTTTGCCCAACATCTTTTACAAACTTTTTTTTCCAAACGACTATTCCAAACCCCTTTTTCACAGCCTTTTTTTCAACTCTTTTTTTAATCACTTTTTCCGAAGCCCTTTCCCAAAACATTTTTCCAAATCCCTTTCCCAAACCTTTTTTCCAAACACGCTTTTCAACCCCTATTTTCAACCCTCTTTTCCAAGCAATTTTTCTCAACTATTTTGAATTCATTTTCCAAACCTTTTTTCCAACTCCCTTAACAAACCCTTTTCAAACCCTTTTTCAAACCCTTATTCCAAACTCATTTTGCGACCGCTTTTAATACGTATCTTTTCCAAACCCCTTTTCCAAAAGCTTTTACCTAACAGTTTCTTCCAAACTCGTTTTCTAAGCCTATTTAAAACACTTCTTTCTGAAACATTTTTTCCAAAAACTTTTCCCAATACTTTGTAAGAATTTCTTTTCCAAACCGTTTTTTTAACTATATTTTCCAATCGCCACTTTTAAATCCCTTTGCCCAATATCTTTTCCAAATCCCTTTTCGGGGTAAAAAAGACTTTTTTGTCCCTCGGGAGTAAAAAGGACTTTTTTGACCCCAGGTCCAGGGAGTAAAAAAAAGACATTTTTGTCCCTCGGGAGTAAAGATGAATTTTTTTTACCCATGGGAGAAAAAAGACTCGTTTTGCAACCCTCTTTTCCTAATATCTTTTCCAACCCCTTTTTTCAAACACTTTCTTCAAATTTTCCTTTCCAAATATTTTTTTCCAACTTCTTTTCGAACCCCCTTTTCCAAAACTCCATTTGTAATCCTCTTTTCCAAACAATATTGATAAAAAAAGGAAATACTATTAAGCATTTAAAATAAGCTTAATAGAGTAGCACAAAAATCTTAAAATTGCTGAGAACCACTGACCAATAAACAAGCTGGTCCATACGCGTATTAAAACAGTCTACAGATCCCTTAAGCCAACCGACCCTTGCGACCAAAGATCACCGATCTTCCCATGCTCAGGATCGGATCTTACAACCTCCTTAAGTGTTTCTACACTAGGGTGGTCAAAAAATGCATTGCAAAATTTTTTCATGCCCCCCCCCCCCCCTTTAATTCCTAATCCGAAAAAAGAAATTCTTTTTTTTTAATTTAATTTTTAACACGTGTCTAAAACACCCCCACAGTGCCTTACAAACTACCCTTAAAACCAAAAATGTAAATTCTTCAAATAATTATTTAAATAAATTATATTTATTTAAATAATTTTTTTTCTCGAAAAAATTAAAAAAAAATTCTTTTACAAAAAATATTACTGTCTTCTAGTGCTACCCTAGCGAAAGCTTCGGATAGAAATGCATTCCGAATCAATCCGAATCATTCCGGAATTTGTGTCCGAACCAAACAGTTTCATTCCGATTCATTCCGAATCAATCCGTCAATCCGAATGAGTCAGAATTAATCCGAACTTTCAATCCGAATGAATCCGGTCAATCCGAACGAATCCGAACTTTCAATCCGAATGAATCCGATTTAATCCGGTGTATCCGAACCAATCCGAATGAATCCGAAAAATTCGGATTCATTCGGATTGGTTCGGATAGACCGGATTAAATCGGATTCATTCGGATTAAAAGTTCGGATTAAGTCGGATTAATTCGGATTGACCGGATTGATTCGGATTCAGTCGGATTAAATTTTCGGATAGGTTTTGAATGGGCTTCGGATTAATTCGGATTGAAAACTTCCTTCGGATTAGATCGGAATGAAACTGTTTGGTTTGGACACAAATTCCGGAATGATTCGGAAGCTTTCGGATTGGTTCGGAATAAATTTCAATCCGAACCTTCCGCCAGGGAACGTTTATCCACATTGTTTAATTAATTTTTAATTGTTTAAAAATATACTATTTGTTAAAATAATTGTGTGTAACTATTTATAATAAAATAAAATAATAATTTTTAGGCACACGATTGATAATGTTTTTTAACCAGGAAATTCAAATCTAATCATATGAATAACATTATAAGCGACACTATGTATAAGCATGTGTTAGAAAATATTAATTGGAAATTTTCTATCTGAAATTTCAAGGACAACTTTTAAATTGACACCCACTAGTTTCGTCAGCATTGATCAATTATCATACATTACTCATTTCTAAGGAAATTCCTACACGTAGTTTTATTTTTTATCAAAGTACGTGATATGTATTTATTATTTTTATTTCATTTTTGAATAAAATTCGTCTTCTTGAGGGCTTCTAAGTTTATTCTTCACTTTCAATGGTTATAAAATAAAAACAGTCATAAAACGAGATTTTATAATACATGCACGATTTCAGCCCCTAGGGTCTAAAAATCAAATCGAGGAATAAAATGTAAAACTTTTTGCATGATTTTAACTGTTTTTCATATTTACAAAGCGGGATTAAAGTTTTGTTTTCACTACCCTAGGAAGAAAAAAGAAGTTTTTAGTCCCTTGAGAGTAAAAAGTGATTTTTAGCCCCTAGGAGGTAAAATTGTTTTTTAGCCCCTAGGGAGTAAGAAGTATTTTTTAGCCCCTAGGGAGTAAAAAGTGCTTTTTACTCACTAGATAGTAAAAAAGTGGTTTTGAAAAGTGTTTGAAAAATAAAAAATTTCAGCCTAGGGTCCATTAAAACAAAAATAAAGTAAACGCAACTAAAATACAAACAAACGCAAAAAAATACTTTGGAGAAGTTCGGAAACGTTTCTAATATTCGAACCGGAACAAGACCATGAATTATTTATTCTGAAATGATGTCATTCCAGATTCACCGCTGTCCACGATTCCCCTAAGCAAATACAAAAAAAGAGAAGAAAGTTTCCTTAGAAATGAGTAACAATCCCAAACTCGTTTCAGGACTAAAAAATTGATCTTTGCTACCAAGTCTATCTGGAACAAAAAAAAACGTATTAATCCTCTCGAAAAATAGTCCCGATGAGATCAAAACGTAAAATAGAAAGAGGATGCAAAAAAAAAAAAAATACACGAAAAGAGAGAAAGGCTGAATCACTTTGTCCGGAATACCGATTTTTATTTCCTTTTGATGAATCGCGTGTTTGGGCGCGTTTAATGACGTGAAGCCCATCACGTAAGCAATTCTCAGAAAGGGAAAATGGCGATAGGACAGGCGGAGAGCAAAAATATGTTACTAATTGCCCGTAGTTGCTCGGAAAGGTTCGAAAGCCCGAGTAATTATCAGTGGTCAGACACACTCTAGAATCGCGAGAGAGTCTTCTGCAAGGTCGTGCACTCTTGTAGCTGTGGTGGAATTCGCTTTCGCTCGTCATCTCCTAGATTAGAGACAAAAGTCAAGGCCTTACTTTTGTCTCTAGAAAAATTTAGGGGAATTATTGATATCGAACCACAAATATCGAAATTTATATCTCAATCAGGAGTAATTCACTCATACTGCATCCGCCATTTTGAATTTTGGATTTTTGACACCATTTTTGAAATCAGCGACCCCAAAACCCCCCCAATATCAAGTTTCATGAAAATCAAGAGTGTTTTTTTTCTTTTTTGCATTTTTTAGAACGCCATTTTGAATTTATGAATTTTTTATAGCCGAATTCGATTTCAGAGACTATAACCGTTAGAAGCGAAATTTTTGACAAGTCGCATTATTTCTCAATCAATTATTTCATTATTCTCTTATGGACATTATCATTTTCTTAAAATTTCGATATTGGTGATATTTGGGTTCCTTTTTGAATTTTTGAATTTTTGGGGTTATATTTGGATTCAGGGTTATAAGAATAATGTGGAACGAAATTTTATCAAAATCGTACAATTTTTCATGATAATAAAGAAAAAAATTCATTTTTTGAAAATTTCGAGATAGTCAAAATTTGGATTCCATTTTGAATTTTTGGATTTTTTATAGCTAGGTTCAAATTCAGAGACCACAAGGCATTTAGAAACAAACTTTCATCTAAATCGCATAATTTGCAGGGGGCAACAGTGAAGAAAAATTTCTTGGAGGAGGAGAAAAGAGGAAGGGCAAAGAGATTTATGGGGGGGTTTGTGGTTAGAAGGAGGTATTATATGGTGAGAAGAGGTGGATATGATTCAGGCCAATAAAAAGCTGGAAAAGGAGGCGAGACAAAGGAGTCGATAATTTATGCATCCTGATTGTAGAGAGGGTCTAAAAAAGAGGAAATGGGAATGAAGAGGAGTGGAGAATTTTAATTAATGCGGGAAGATGACAATCGGCACATAAAGCAAAAAGCGTCTCCCGATCGAATAATGTGGAAGAGAAAAAGTGGATCCAACGAAGATCCACCTTTACCAATATTTAAATTTACTCAATTTTTCAGTGATTATTTTTGATTTTATGTGAAAAAACATTTTTGAAAGTTTTCTTCTTTTTTTTTTGAAGGAAAATAAGAATTAATATATAATTCTCCAATGGCGTAGGAAGCAAAATCCCCCACAATTGTAAATTTATCCGAAATCTCTAGAAATTTTTCAAAAGCAGATAAAATCCGTGAAATCATTTAAAATCCTTTGAAATCCTTTAAAATCTTTAAAATAAAATGTTTAAAAATAATTTTCGTAATTACTGCAGACTCTGAAACTATCTTAATCCAGAGGATCAATTTTTACCACTTCCTGGAGGAAATTTGCATATCATCGAGTTGAGCTTTTCTAAAGACCGGAAGCTCACATGTTGGGAGACAATCATCCACAGCATCTGCGATGTGGGAAATATTGCAGCAAGTGGCGTTAAACAATTGAATGGCGGTCATTGTTGGATATTTCAGCTACACTAGCAAGAGATAGGGAAGAGATGGCAAGATCCACGCGAGACGAAACGAAAGAGGTGAAAGTCGGTCATTAATACACTAACAGCTGAATTCATAGTGCGAACCATGTACGGACACATTGGATGACCATGTTTTATACTTTGGTCCTCTCTTTCTCACGAGATGCTCACGCGCATTGCTCTTCTTCTTTTTGGGTCTGTTATACAACTTGATTGGTCCACTGGAGAAGACTCGCTTTCGAAAGTGCGCTAATTCGATTTTTGGTGATAAATGTGTAAGGCTCGAAGCCAGAGGTCCCGAAAATATAAGAACCAATAACAGATCGCTAGGATAGGACCCAAAAATAAGATAATAATGAAGGCCAACATTTAGAAACTTTTTTTAGAGGTTTTATGGACTCCGAATTTTAATCTAATAATATAAAATTCAAAAATTTTAAATGGAACTTAAATATCGATAGTGTCGAAATTTTCAAAAAATGAAAAAATGAATATATTATTATGAAAAATTATGCGATGTGGATTAAAGTTTGTTTCCAAAATATTCTCATATTACTGAATTCAAATATACACTGAAACCTCGATTTAGTTGGACTCGATTTAGTTGGAACAGGCGGAGCTTAGCCCACCCTTGCAGTGCCGTAACTATCGACCTTGGAACCCAAATGGAACCCAAATTTCCCGGATATCAAAATTTTCAAGAAACAAAAAAGTCGGAATATTTTCATGAAAAATTGTGAGAGTTGAGTAAAACTTCGTTTCTAAATGTTTTGTAATCTCTGAAATCGAATTTAGTTATGAAAAATTCAAAGATTCAAAATGGAACCCAAATCTTTACTATTTCGAAATTTTCAAAAAATCAAAAAGCCCCTATATTTTCATGAAAAATTGTGCGATTTTGATGAGAGTTCGTTTCCAAAACAATTTCATACCACTAAATTCAAATAAAACCTAAAAAATTTTCAATTTCCAAACGGAACCCAAATCTCGCAGATATCAAAATTTTCAAAAAACGAAAAAGTCGCTATATAGTCTTCTGCAATTATGCGATTTGAGTGAAACTTTGTTTCCAAAAGTTTCATGTGCTCTGAAATCGAATCTAGCTACCAAAAATTCAAAAATTCAAAATAGAATCCAAATACCGTCAATGTCGAAATTTTCAAAAATTCAAAATGTCCTATTGTCATGAAAAATTATGCGATTTCGATGAAACCACGGGGCTGTTACTCCTTTGGAGGCCTGTGAAAGGAAAGTGTCATGAGAGTTGACCAAGCCCCTTGGCGACGCCGCCAATGTCATTGTGCTGCTTGAAGTGCACTGTTTTTAGATTTAAATTTGAATTCATTTTTCCTAAACCAAAAACTAATTATTATCTTTTAATTAAAAGTATTTTAAAATCTATTCAAAACTTATAAATATAATTGTTGCGTGAAATGACTTTTTGCCATTGATTAATCAGTTTTTTATCATTTGGCACTTTAAAAAAACTGATTTTGTTGGCCTTGTCTTCTGCGCGATTACTCCTATATCCAGATTTACAAGCAACGCATATGCAGGTTACCATTTTGTCAAACTTATTATATTAATTATAATTTACAAAATCTTTAATTTTATTACAATGGTAATATAAGCCGCGAAATAAAATATTTAAAAATATATATATCACGACTATGATCACAAATACAGTGGCGTAGCAACCGGGGGGGCAGGAGGGGCAGCTGCCCCCCCCGTAAATTTGGACGGGGGGGCAATATAGTCATTTTGCCCCCCACTGAAAAACAAGTGATAGTTGTTAAAATAACTAAGATGTTTGTGATGCTTAAATGAAAATGCATTTATATATAATATATACTAGCAAACCAACACGCGCGCTACGCGCACGATTATTTATTTAATTTCTTACAACTTCAAGTCATTAAAAAATCAATGAAATTTTGCAGATTCAAATTTAGAGATTATGTTTGAAACAACAATGTATCCGAAATTTTAAGGACATTTCGTTACATCACTTTTTTAGAGAAATATTTCAAGAAGTTTCTAGGAATTTTAATGGATTTTGACCATTTTCAAGTGATTTTTACGAGTTTCAAGGAATTTTAAGAGATTTCAAAAGGTTTCAGAGAATTTTAAGGGACTTTAAGGAATTTTAAATGTTATAATAAAATTTCCAGGAATTTTACAAGAAGTCAAGAGATTTTAATAATTTTAACGGATTTTCTGATTTTTAAAGGATTTTTATAGAATTTTTAGGATTTCATGGAATGTAACGAGATTTCTAATAATTTTAATGGATTTTAAATGACGTAAAGAGACTTTAAATGTTATCGTAGAATTTTAAGAATTTTAAGAAGTTTCTGGGAATTTTAAGGTAATTTTATTGAGGGATTTCAAAAGAATTTCTATATATATATATATATGATTTTTAAAAGAATTTGTAGAATTTAAAAGCATTTCGAAGCTTGTTGTAAAATTTTAAGGGATTTTATGAGATTGTTCTAATTATTAAAAGATTTTGTACAATTTTTAAGGATTTCATGAAATTTGATAAGATTTATAAGGATTTTAAGAAATTCTAAATGTTAAGAAATTCCAAGAGTTTTTTTTTATGAATTTATAGAGATTTTTGCTAATTTTAACTTGGATTTCAAGAGATTTATAATTTTAATAGTTTTGTGGATTTTAAAGGGATTGCAAGAGGTTTTTGGGAGTTTGAAGAAATCTTGAAGAATTTTAAGCGATTTCGAAGGTTTTCGTGAAATTTTAAGTGATTTAAAAAGGTTTCTGACTGTTTTAACAGATTTTAAGGGATTTTAAATGTTGTAATATAATTTTCAGGAATTTTAAAAGATGTCAAGAGATTTCAATAATTTTAAAAAAATTTTATGGAATTTTAAATAATTTTGTGAAATTTTATGAGATTTCTAATAATTTTAAGGGATTTTCCGATTTTTAGAAGATTTTATAGAATTTCAAGGATTTCATGGAATTTAATGAGATTTCTAATAATTTTAATAGAGTTTAAAGGACGTCAAGGGACTTTAAATGTTATCGTATAATTTAAAGAATTTCAATCAATTTCTGGGAACTTGAAGAACTTTTCACGAATTTTAAAAGATTTTAAGAGAATTTTATGAGTTTTAGAATATTTTATGGGGTTTAATTGATTTTAAATTTTGTCAGGTAATTTTATTGATTACTCTAATTTTTAAAAGATTTTGTAGAATTTTTAAGGATTTCATGAAATTTGATAAGATTTATAAGGATTTTAAGAAATTCTAAATGTTAAGAAATTCCAAGAGTTTTTTTTTATGAATTTATAGAGACTTTTGCTAATTTTAACTTGGATTTCAAGAGATTTATTATTTTAATGGTTTTTGTGGATTTTTAAGGGATTGCAAGAGGAGTTTTAAGAAATCTTAACGAATTTTAAGCAATTTCGAAGGTTTTCATTAAATTTTAAGTGATTTGAAAAGGTTTCTGAGTGTTTTAAGAGAATTTAAGGGATTTTATGAAGTTTCGAGGAATTTTAAGAGACTTTAAGGAATTTTAAACATTGTAATATAATTTTTAGGAATTTTAGAGGAAGTCAAGAGATTTTAATAATTTTAAAAATATTTTAATGGAATTTTAAATAATTCTGTGAAATTTTATAAGATTTCTAATAATTTTAATAGATATTAAAGGACGTCAAGGAACTTTAAATGTTATGGTATAATTTAAAGAACTTCAAGCAGTTTCTGGGAATTTTAAGAAGTTTTCACGAATTTTAAAAGATTTTAAGAGAGTTTTATGAGTTTTAGAATATTTTATAGGTTTAAAGGATTTTAAAGTTTGTCAGGTCATTTTATTGATTTCTCTAATTTTTAAAAGATTTTGTAGAATTTTTAAGGATTTCATGGAATTTGATAAGATTTCTAACGATTTTAAGAAATTATAAATGTTGAGAAATTCCAAGAGGTTTTTAGGAATTTGTAGAGCTTTTTGCGAGTTTTAACTTGGATCTCAAGAGATTTATGATTTTAATCGTTTTTGTATATTTTTAAGGGATTACAAGAGGTTTTTGGGAGTTGTAAGAAATCTTAACGAATTTTAAGGTATTTCGAAGGTTTTCCTGAAATTTTTTTGCGCCATTAGTTTGTTTTTCTTCTTTCATCTTCAAGTAATTCAAAAGCTAATCAGGTTTGCAACAATAATGTCTGCGAGATTTTCGAGATATTTCGTGACACCACTTTTTTAAGATAGGATATGTATATGATGACTTTTTGTCATTCGAGTTTGCCCCCCCACGAAAAATTCCGTTGCTACGCCCCTGCACAAATATATTTAAATTTGACACTTGTCATCACTTGACATGTAGCACAACATAGGTGGCGCCGCCACACGGCATTGGTCAACACATGGTAAACTTTCAACTCGTAGTTCCACGTAGAGTTTGAAAATTCTCGGTAAAATAAAATTGGAGAAGGTAACAATGAAAATTACGGTATATTACCGATAGAGTGAGAATTTATCGAGAAAATATGAGAAGATTCTTTTACATTTGTTTGTTATTATTCTTTATTTAAATAACATCTACTTTCAATTTTATCTGCGGAAAATTATTAATAATTATTATAAAACAAAATAAATAATTTTATTTCGTTTATTTACAAAAAAAATGTAAAAAGGTTTGGAAGAAATAGGATGTAAATGAAAATTGGACATAGGTAAATTGTATTAAATATCGTTCATATTTTATTATCACGAAAATTTTATCCTTTAATATATGAACTTTGTCGTATAGTCTGTAAAATTAAGCACTGTTATACAGTGCCGTAACGGTAAATTTTGACGCCCTGGGCAAAAGTAGATCAGTGCGCCCTTCATATACCCCCCCCCCTCCGAAGAATATTAATTTTTACTTATATCCTATTTCTAAAAAGATCTAAATTTATTTTTAATTTATCGAGATACTTAAAAAATTTTTGAACAAATTTTTGAAAAAATTTTGATAATTTGTTTGCTTGACCTGCGCCCCCCCGGAGCTTGTGCCCCGGGCAGTTGCCCCGGTCGCTCCGCCCTCGTTACGGCACTGCTGTTATAAATTGTAATCTTTATTTATTTTAAATCACGTAATATTCAAATAAAATATCGCTAGCACTTCCTGGTCTTTATTTACGAATTTTTCATAAAATTTCCAAATACAACTTTTTGGTTTTGGCATTTTTATCTTATATCTTATTTTTAAAACATAAAGAAACCATAAATACTTTGAACTTTCATTGACTTTCATCAAAAACATAAATTCTCCTAAATTCTCGAGAAAAAATAGGCTCGAGAAAATACCGGTAATTTACCCGAATTTTCTCAACCTTCTTGACGTAATATACCGCCTTTAGAACTCTAGTTCCACGGGACTGGATGAAACTTCGATTTTAAAGGCTTAATAGTCTCAGAATACGAATCTAATTATAAAAAATTCAAAAATCGAAAGTGGAACCCAAATATCGTCAATGTCCAAATTTACAAAAAAAGAAAAACTCACTTTATAATCAAACGAAACCAGTGGCGGATTTAAGTTTAGCGGGGCCCTGGGCACTAATAGTGTGGGGGCCCCCTTGTAAGGGATTTAAAATATTACAAATTACACAATATTTATTGCATATTTTTTTTATATTTGAATGAAAAAAGAATGAAAAAAGAGAATATTTATTTTGTGGGGGCCGGGGGCCCCTAGCTTATGGGGGCCCCTGGGCACGTGCCCCATGTGCCCTTATGTAAATCCGCCACTGAACGAAACCCAAAAAATGCAAATCATCCATTCAATTATTCCAATCATTAAAATTATAGAGCATCACGAACTCCTTTCCCTATTTCTCTAGATCAGAGGCTACGGTTGCTTGAACCCGAAGGTCATAATTCGTAATGTTTCCAACTAGTTGCCAAAAAGGGGGAAGATTGGAAGTCAGTAAAGGGGGAATAATCGTTGTTGGCATCAACGGGCCAGCCTCGGTTTCGCCTCGGCATTCAGAACGTCCTTGGGAGTTCCCGGGATGTTATGGGGTCGTAGATTTTCTGCTGGCTTGGCAGGAGCTTCCAGTGTACGCTCTCTGGCAGCCACTACCGTAGATTAATGATCCCAGAGGGAAAACCATGATTTCAGCTCGAGACTAGCCTTCTAGCCTTCGCCGTAAACCTACTGCTGATGCGTAGTTTTGCATACGAGTACACAGATCTGCAGATGAGAAGGTGTAGATTGTGTACACTGTACACGGCCACTGGCTGGTCCCCGCAACAGGTGGTTTCAGTTTAACCATCCGTTCGAGTATTAACGGGCAGATGGTAACCCTCAACGTCCCGTCCCGGATAATATCTTCCTAGTAATAAGTAACTACTAGTTTCAGTCTAGCCCTTGAGGGCTTGAGGCCCAGGCAAGTCCAATTACGTCGTAAAATCAGCGCTGGATGTCTACTCTACTGCAAGCTTGCTGAAGGGCAATTATATCGTGTATGTTTAGCTCTATTCCTAAATCTAACTTGGACTAGCAACTTTATGATCCGCGCGATTCATTTTTTGTTTTTTTTGTTTTTTTTTTCAATATACGGGCCATTCCACAAAAAAGTGTCAACTCTTTGAAACAGGCTCTTTTCTCATAAATAAACATTTTATTTTAATTTTAAGTATACTAAGTAACGGATTAAAACTGATTCTTTGT
>CAJFCP010025452.1:49383-59812 GCA_904066005.1 Synergus itoensis
TTTTAATTTTAAGTATACTAAGTAACGGATTAAAACTGATTCTTTGTAGACACCTAATTTAATTTTAAATAAAAATAAACGGTTTTCAACAATTCCCTCCTAAATGCCCGAAACGTCAGTCCCTAGGCGTGAAGCTCACGTCAGATTACAATATTTGAATACCTATATTTTAAAAACCATTGAGTCAATAACAAATTAACTTCAATAAGACTACTCATGATTAGACATATTATAATATTAACAACTTTTCATCTTTAAAAAAAAAAAATCAATGTTTTATTCCAAGTCAACATGGTGAAGCCAACTTTACCCGTCAGTCCCTAGCCGCTCAAGAATTTTGAATTTACGTGCTGAAATTAATGAGTGAGTGAACGGTAACTTTTTTTTTCTAAAGTTGGTCATGTACTTATCCGCAGGAACCAATCACTTTTTATCCGCCATTTTGTAAAACAGTGCTATCGTGACAGATGTAGCGAGTGGATGCGTTTTGCCAGTCACTTGAGTCAGTCCCTAGGTAAGTAATTTTATTAATAATTAACATTTTTTTTGTTTTTTATTATTATTAATTATTGATAGTTTGATAGTCTCGTTCAATAGATAACGTCAGAATAGTGATTATTTCATTTCAAGCAGCGTATTGTTTAATTTAGTACCTAAATCGTCAGTCCCTAGCTCGTCAGTCCCTAGATATGAATGCAACTAGGGACTGACGTTTATTTCATTTTTACTTTTAACTTATACTAAAAACGTAAACAAAAGTTTGTTTGTTATACAAACATGAATTTAAGTGGTTTTTTTTTTTATTTCAGACGACATGGCGCCTAAAAATAAGTCGAATGCGGCCGAAAAAAAGATAGCTTTGAAAAAGTCAATATCTGCTAAGGCACGACTGGAGAAAATTAAAATTAAATATTTAATATATTATTAATATTAATTAATTTATTATTAATATATTACATTTAATATAATATTTAATATATTATTTAACATTATTAAATAATTAATATATTATTAAAAATTAAAATTAAATATGCTATTGACGTTTATGAAAAGTGAGAATTTTTTTTTACTACCTATTAAATACGGTTATTACTTATAACATAAAACACAATGGTAAGACCAAGCTTAGATGTAAAGCTTAAAGCTTCGTGAAAATTTGATTAAAATAAATAAATTTAAATTTTATTGTTTATCTTAAGATTAATATGTTCTTATTTTAACATACGTAACAAATAAACATAATGAAATATGTTTAAATGCTTGTTTTATTACTATAGTTAAAGTTTATTATCAGTCCCTAGCCGTACTCGTCAGTCCCTAGATGCCATAATTTACAAAACCTTAAATTTCTCATAAAATACTAAATTAACTGACTGGCCCTTTTAGTTATGGTGTAATACATTAGTCACTCACCATATACACCATATAGGAATCTAGTAGGACCTAAAAAATGATGGTTGCAAATTTTACCCAAAAGTTGACACTTTTTTGTGGAATGGCCCATATAATCATAAAACATTATGAGATTTGAGTGAAACTATGTTCCTAAAAGTTTTCTCGACACTGAAATTGAATCCAGTAAGAAAAAATAAAAAAATTCAAAATGGTACCCAAATTTCGTGGATATCGAAATTTTCAAAAAATGAAAAAGTTAATATATTATCATGGAAAATTATACGATTTAAATGAACGTTCGTTTCTAAATGTTGAATTGCCTCTGAATTCGAATATAATCATAAAAAATTAAAAAATTAAAAATGGAACCCAAATTTCGTGGATATCAAAATTTTCAAAAAACGAAAAATTTGCTATTTTGCCACGAAAAATTATGCCATTTGGGTGAAACTTCGCTTCTGAATATTTTGTCATCTCTGAAATCGAATTGAATCATGAATAATTCAAAAATTCAAAATGGAACCCAAATTTCATGTATATCAAAATTTACAAAAATGAAAAATTCGCTATATTTTCATGAAGAATTATAAGATTTAGATAAAAATTCGTTTCTAAAGTACTTTTATATCACTGAATTTAAATATAACTTAAAAAATTAGAAAACTCAAAATGGAACCCAAATACCGTCAATGTCGAAATTTTCAAAAATTAAAAATGTCGTTCTATTGTCACGAAAAATTATAAGATTTTGATGAAAGTTTGTTTCCAAAACAATATCATATCACTGAATTCAAGTAAAACCTCAAAAAAGTCTAACTTCCATTTGGAACCCAAATTTCGTGGATATCAAAATTTTCAAAAAAAAAACAAACGAAAAATTGGCTATTTTACCGTGAAGAATTATGCAATTTGGATGAAAGTTCGTTTCCGAAGTTATCTTCTATTATTGAATTCAAAATTTCAAATATAACTTAAATAATTCTGAAAATTATTTAAAAGTAAAGAAAAATGTGGAATTAACTGATTAATTAATTGATTTTTAATTATTAACTTAATTTTTATTATAAACCTTAATTTCTGATAAATTTATGTGAAAAACAACATATTTGAAGGTTCTCTTCTTTTTTTTTTGAAGGAAAATAATAATTAACACATAATCCCCCAATGGCGTAGGACGCGAAGTCCCCAAGACTACTAAATTTATCCGAAATCTCTATACATTTTTTAAAAGCACATAAAATACTCGCAATCTTTTTAATCTCGAAAAATGGGTTGTCTAGTCGTTAGAAAGGTGCAAATTAGGGACAGTTTGTCTACACATGCAGGTAAACAATTTTCTGAAATATCGGCAGAAAATAACACGTTTGAGAGAATGGGACGGGAAAAATGAGGATTCCAGAATGTTCTCGTCGCTCTTGAAGCTCCGTGTCTTATGGTCTTCGTGATAAGCGTGAAGCGAAGGAAGTGCGTTCTTGAAGGGTGAAACGATACTGATGGACGTTTTAAGACCCGGAAGTCACTTATTGTTGCTTATTCGAGCGAAAACTCCTCGGAAATGTCGATCACCCGATTATTCTTCTAGTTCGTAAAAAAATCAAGTGTCTCATGTTGAAGTGCCTAACAAATTGAGAGAGACATCTGCAAGAGAAAACCTGAAGAATGCAGCAAGAAGTATAACAGTTTATTGGAGATGTTTTAGATACCTCAAAACAAGCCTAGGATTTACCGAAAGTTTAGATTGCAATTTTTTTCAAACTTATTCTATTTCTTTCACTTTTCATTTTTTAATTTTATTTTTATTATTTATCATATTAAAATATTAAATATTATATATATATTATTATATATATTATATATATTATATTAAATATTAAAATAACATATTGAAATTATCAGATGTAAGTGAAAATTCATTTCCAAAGGTTCAATAGTGTTCGCATTCGACTCTAATCATAAACATTCAAAAATTCACAATGGAACCCTATTAACATTAAAGTAAAAGTCTTCCAAAAGACGAAAGGCACTATATTATCATGAAAAATGATAAGACTTTTTATGGTTTCTATGTTTATCGTCAATTATGACTCGAATGCAACACTATAGATCCATATCGTTTCCAGATGTGCAGAGAACACATAAAATCGACGCTTAATAAGTTAATTAATAAGTTATTAACAATTTTCTCTCTCTTAATGGCGATTTTCCCACGTAGACAGGATCGAATCGAATTACTTTAGATCAGAGATCGTGTAACGTCGACACGTAACACTCGAGTGGCGCGTAATGGGTGTATATGGTGGCTGTGCTTTACCTACAAGGCCAGACCAAGGACAGGCGAGTAGTCGGCAGTCAGCCGTTAGAAGTAGACTTTAGAGCGTCGGTAAATGCAGTAAACGAGGCGTTCGTTATATTTTAAGCGATTCGCTAACAGCTGCGCGCTTGCAATACGATCGATCCTTTTCCTCCCATTTGCATAAGCGAATCTTCCTCTTGTTTTTACCCGAGCATCTTCAATTGATTGTACCAACTGCAAATCTTGTTAATACTAATGAGCAAGGCCTTCGGAATGCAATTAACGCCCAACGATCTGACGATTCGTTTTATGTTTCATCTCATCCACCTGACTGGTTCCACAACTTTTTAAGTGGAAAATAAGCTTATTTATGGTTAATCGTTCCAAGGAAGGATCAAATATCATCTGAGTGTAAAATCATTCTATGAAATTGTTTGATGAAATTAAATTGAATATGTTGGAAGCTGATTTGTATGTTTGCAGGGAATGGGGGAAAAATAAATTAATATCACGCCATGGTCATTATAGAAGGTGAAAGGGTAACTTTTTTTATATCAAAGTAGGTGAGAAATAGATTTTAGAAGAGTTTCAGGATTTTCGTAAGATTTTTAGACATTTTTCAACCAGTGATTTAAAGAAATTTAAATTTCTTAAGAATTAAGAATCACATAAGATCTCCATAATACTCCCATAAGGCTCCTACAATACTCCCGTAAGTCCCCATAAGATCACATAGGACCACACAAAACCCTCATAGGACCCCATATTACTTCCATAGGACCCACTAAAAGCTCCATAAGACTCATAGGACCCCATAAAATCCCGATAAGACCACATAGGATCACACAAAACCCTTTACCCCATAAGGCCCCATTATACCCCGATAAGACAACAGAGGATCACACAAAGCCTCCATAGGACCCCATATCACTCCATAGGACCCCACAGGACTCCCATATGACCCACTAAAAGCTCCATAAAACTCAAAGGACTCCATAAAACCTCCATAAAATCCCATAAGACCCGGTAAGACTTTCATAGGACCCCATAAAACCCCCATGAGACTTCCATAGGACACAATAAGACCCCCATAAGACCCCTAAGATGTATTTTGAGATGTTAGATTTAGACAGTTATAAAATCGAGAAGATAGAAAGAGCAGTTTTTGTCGTTTAAAAAAAGGGTGTCAGACATCTATTTTTGGTGAGGGGGCCTAAATTGAGTAGGATCCGTTTTTGGACATGTGTTTATATAAAAGGTGTCGAGCGAAAAGAAATGTCCTTCGAATGAGACGATGCGCGCATCTGAAGAAGAGAAAGTTGGTCATTTCGAGTGTTACGACACCCAACATTCGTTCGTCTTATTGCTCCGGGATATCTCTCCTTTTGCGAAAAAGAAAACATCTTTTTTGTCGTTTTTTTAACTTTCGAAATGGAAAGAAGAATGCGAATCTGTCAAAAAGTGAATGGGTTATGAATTCAAGATCACTTCTAATGAGGAACACAGAAACCTGAAAGTTTTTTGGTCTTGAATATAAATATATAATATTTTATATATAAATATATAATATAAAGAATTATACATGCAAATTAAATATCGAAATTTAACGGATTTTCACATTTCAAGGGAATTCAGAAGTATTTAGGGAATTTGAAAGCTTTTTCGAGATGAGAATGATTGCGAGCGATTTTATGTGATTTAAAATTTTTTTAGTGATTTCGGATAAATTTGCAAGTTTGGGGGACTTTTCATCCTACGCCATTGGGGGACTATGTTATATTAATAGTTATTTTCCTGCAAATAAGGATCGAGAAATTATACGATTTGGGTCAAACTTAATTCTTAAAGGTTTAATAGTCTCTGAATTCGAATCCAATCATAATAATTTCAAAAATTCAATATGGAACCCAAATATCGTGGATATTGAAATTTTCAAAAAATGAAAAAGTCGCTATAGTATTAAAGAAAATTATAAGATTAGGGTGAAGCTACATTTCTAAAGGTTTTATGGTCTCCGAATTCGGCTCTAATCATAAAACATTCAAAAATACAAAATGGAACCCTATTATCATTAAGGTCAAAATCTTCAAAAAGACAGAAGGGACTATATTATCATGAAAAATGATGAGATTTTTTAACATTTCTAAGTTTATCATCAATTTTCACTCGAATGCAATACTATGATCCATATCGCTATATACTCTTAAAAAATTATGTGATTTACGTTAAACTTCGTTTCTAAATTTTTTATAATCTCTAAAATCCAATCCGTCCCTAAAAAATTCAAAAATACAAAATAGAGCTCAAATATTGTCAATATAGAAAATTTTCGAAAAATGAAAAAGTCACTCTATTATGGGGAAAAACTATGCGATTTGAATGAAAGTTAGTTTCCAAAGTATCCATATATCACTGAATTTAAATAAAACCCAATAAATTTTTAATTTCAAAATGGAACCCAAATACAGTGCAGGATTAAAAATCAACAGATTAATTTCCAACTATTTCATCTCTGTTTGCTCCGGATAAATAAGCAATCATCGTTATTTACTCACTGCATACAAAACGAGTAACACACGTTCTTGGGAATGAATGATCAGTGCTAGAACAATTTTCCGACAATCCGTCATTAATCTTTTTTCCTCTCGCATAAATTCGCTGCAATACATTTCCCTGGCACACGTAGCCTTGTGCACGTGCGTAAGTGGTCTGAAGTAGACGTAAGAGAGCAAATACATAACCGACTGTAGAATCGACTGCCGACTTTTACTTTTATGATCCGGGCGTGGGCAAGGCTCACGTCACTGCCCACAAGATATCGACCCACTCACTTACGAGAGAGTTGGGCCTTTTCGCACCGCAATCGATAAAATGGTCAGATCTTGTATACATATTCGCAATATCGAAAGGAGTAAAAATGAAAAGACACCAGAGGCAAACTCGGACTCGATTTCATGCGTACGCATAGTGTAGCATTCATTCTGGCCGAGATAAGAGAGATTGTACAATATGTTGCATGAAGAGAGAGTATAACGCAATTAATCTCGTTTGGTGATTATTCTGGGAATAAATAAACGTTTATTTATATTTTATAGCGATTTGTGATTTTATATGCATTTGTGATGCATATTTTAAATAGTTTATTATTATTGAGATTTTATTTATAAACATTACATGAGATTATTATATTTGAAGGATTTCAAAGGATTTCAAGGATTTTCAAACATTTCAAAGGGATTTCAGAAGTTGTGAACGATTTAATGTGCCTTGAATAAATTTCTAGAGATTTCGGATAAATTGAGAAGTTTGGGGGACTTCGCATCCTACGTCATTGGGGGATTACATATTAATTATTATTTTATGAAAATATAGCGACTTTTTCATTTTCTGAAAATTTTGATATTCACGAAATTTGGGTTCCATTTCAATTTTTTTTATTTTTTTACAACTAGATTCGAATTCAGAGACAATAAAACATTCACAAACGAAGTTTTATCTAATTCGCTTGTTTTTTTCTGAAAATATAGTGAATTTTAAATTTTTTGAAAATTTTGATATTCACGATATTTGGGCTCCACTTTGAATTTTTGAATTTTTTATAATTAGAGTCAAATGCGGAGACTGTTAAACATTTACAAACGAATTTTCATCCAAATTGAATAATTTTTCATGAAATTACAGCGACTTTTTGATATTTTGAAAATTTTGATATTTACGAAATTCGGGTGCCTTTTCGAATTTTTTGATTTTGAGGTCATATTCGAATTCAGAGTCTTGAAAAACAATAAGAAAACCAGTTTCATCTAAATCGATTTTTTTTATGAAAATATAACGACTTTTTCATTTTTGAAAATTTCAATATTGACAAAATTTGGGTTCCATTTTGAATTTTGAATTTTTTTACAATTAGATTCGAAATCAGAAACCATAAAACATTTACAAACGAATGGTTTTCATAATCCCACCATTTTTTTTTTGAGACTCTAGCAACTTTTTCATTTTCTGAAAATTTATACTTTAGCTATATTTGGGCTCCATTTTGAATTAAAAAAATTTCCAGTTCATATTGGTATTCAGCCTTCTGAAGAACATTCAAAAACGGAGTTTCATTAAAATTACATAAATATTGATAAAAGTATAGCGACTTTTTGGTTTTTTGGAAATTTTGATATCCACGAAATTCGGGTACATTTTTGAATTTTTTGATTTTGTGAATATCAACATTTTCCAAAAATGAAAAAGTCAGAAGTTGCGAAACGACTTTATGTGCCTTGAAAACATTTCTAGATATTTCGGAAAAATTGAAAATTTTGAGGGACTTCGCATCCAACGCCATTGGGGGATTATATACTAATTATTATTTTTGTTCAAACAAAAAGGAGAGAACCGAAAAAAATAATTTTTTTTTTTACATTTTATCAGAAATTAAGGTTTATAATAAAAATTGAGTTAATAACAAAATATGAGTTAAATAATCAGTTTTATTAAACGTCATGATTCAAACAGAAACAAATGATGATTTGAAAGACTCGGCTTGGAAAATTGGACAAATTTTGATCGATTTCAATCGATGACGACTATTTCTTGTTTCGAAATGCATCACTAGAGTTTATACCTAATGCTGCTGATGTAGGTACGTGTGTCATGAGACATGGATGAATAATTCATTTTCAGAAACATACCTAGTAGCTGGAAGCGTCTTTATGAATTATTACAACCTTGCTTGCTGATAAATATGATTACGCAAGTGGGTACGTAAATTCTGAGACTTAAACGAGATCCTCCACCGACTATAGGGCGGAACATCCTTGTACATGCGTTATTTCATGCTCTGAGCTATATCAAAAGGATGTTTGCATATTCAGCGATTTTGCAAGGAAATAATATTTTTACAACTCTATCAATCTAGTTTTTGCCAGAGAATATTTTTTCCAGAGTTGGTAGGATGAAAATTGAAAATTAATTGCGATGAAATTTTAGTTATGGAGGGTTCTTAAGTTATTGAAATCGAATCGAAATTAATCCTTAAAATTTAATTTAGAATGAAAAAATTGAAAATAGAATGCAAACATCCTAGATAAAGAAATTTTTTTTTTAAATTAATTTTCACCTTCTTAATATGAAATATTATGGGATTTGAATGCGATTTTGTTCTTAAATGTTTTAAGGTCTCTGAATTCGAATCTAGTTATCAAAATTTTTAAAATTCGAAATGGAACCCAAATTTTGGGGACATGGAAATTTTCAAAAAATCGAAAAGTCGCTATATTTTCATAAAAAATCAAGCGATTTGAATGAAACAGGGTTTTTAAATATTTTTCAGGACACTGAATTCGAATATAGCTTCAAAATTCAAGAATTCAAAAATGCACCCGAATTTCGTGAATTTTAAAATTTTCAGAAAATCAAAAAGTCGCTGTAATTTCATGAAAGATTATGCGATTTTGATGAAACCCCATTTTTGAATGTTTATTAGATCGCTGAATTTGAATATGACTCCAAATTTAAAAAATTTAAAAATGGAACCCAAATACCGCAAATATCCCAATTTTCAAAAAAAAATAAAAATGCTCTATTATCATAAAAAACCATACAATTCTGATAAAACTTTGTTTTCACATGTTTCCTGGTCTTCGAATTCGAGTCCAGTTTTAAAAAATAAAAAAATAAAAAATGGCGCTCAAAAATCAATATTAAAATTTTCAAAAAATTAAAAAATCACAATATTACGTTACAAATTAAGCGAGTAAATCGAAACTTCATTTTTAATAGTACCTTAAGTCACTGAATTAAAATATAACTAGACAAATTCAAAAATTCAAAAAGGAACCCAAATTTCCTGGGAGTCGAAATTTTCAAAAAAAGTAAAAACGCTCTATTATCTTCAAAAATCATACGATTTGGACGAAACTTCGTTTCTAAAGGATTCTTAGGTTAATAAATTAGAATACATCCTCAAAAAAAAAAACAAAAAAATAAAAAAAAGGGTCGCCTGAATTCAAATATTTGATTTACACGAAAATTAAAAAAAAAAGTAAAATATCATTAAAAAGTCCTCAAAATTCTTTGTAATCTATTTAAATCCAATGAATTCTAAATTGAATGTTGAATGTCTCACGATTCCCACTCCAAAAATCACAATTTCGCTTGAACGTTTCCTATTACTGAATTACTTAATAGCTCCTCATAAGAAGCCTCGAATTACAGTCCCTTCCTTCTTTTGCACAAATCCCTCGACCAACCGCGCATCAAGTTCACTTAGCTCGTAAAACCCTCACATATATATGTATTATGTACATGTATAATTGTATATACATACATATACACGGTGAGTCATTTTAATCTATCACCTGAAATATCTTCCAAAATACTTTATTTACAAAAAAATGGTTCAGACAAAGGTTGACCAGGACCGAGGGAGACAGAGGAACGTACCATCAATTTTGACCTTGAGGTCAATTTTGAAGATCAAATGAAGGTCAAGACCCTTTTTTTAAATGAGAACCCCTATTTTTGACTACGGATTTGAAAAGAGCGGGAAATTTCACGCCCAAAATGACACGTCGAAAAATTTTTTTTATGACCTTGAAAAGGTAGAAAATGAAGGTCAAATGTCTGAGAAACGACTAGATGCACATTTTCTGAATTGTCTTGGATTTTCGAGGTGAAAAACATTCAAGATGCTTCAGAAAAGTTGATGGAATGTTAAGGTGTACATCACCTTGACCATCATGACCTTAC
>CAJFCP010025452.1:89812-149269 GCA_904066005.1 Synergus itoensis
CATAGCAATTTCTGTCCCAAAATTTGATTAAAATTGATTGCCTTTTCAATGGGACACCGTAAAACAGTTCGGATAGAAATGATTATTCATTATGATAGACTTTCTATCAAAAACACTTGATAAAAATATAAAGAAAATCCTATCCACTTTTGAGGCAGAAAACGGATTTAAACTTATTGAAATTTTTTTTTATCAAATCCTATCCAACTTTTCCAGCAGGGGCATCATAGAAACTCTCATCTTCCATAATTCGTGTCTTTCCTTTCCATTTTTCTTTCCAGTGTCTATGACTTTAGGATTACCTCTTCTATGGCTTTTTGAAACATATCATCAAATTACGTAACACTTCCCATTTCTTTTTGTTTTTTATTTGTTGCACCTTTTACTTCCTTTTTCCTTTTACTTCCTTTTACCTTTTACTTCCTTTTATTTTTACTTTTTTTAACTTTTTACTTCTTTATATACTAATTGCGTATCTGATCTCCATTACCGATCGAAAACCTGATCTCCAAGATCTTCATTTCCACTTTTAATCTACATTACTAGTTTCAAGATCGCTCATGCCTGTTATTCTGCATCTTTAACGTCTTCAGCGCCTCTTGATGAAAACGAGACTTTACACTTGCCAGACTAATACACAAAAATCCTCGAATTTGCATACTGCATGCTAATCCCTTCCACACTCAAAACATCGTCAGTCTCGGAAGATAAACCTGTTTATGGATTCATTAAGCAAGATTACGAGATTGTAAACATAATATTATCAGAAAATATGAGGGAGTACCAAGAATTTAAAGATTGTGTTAAGAAAGGTTGATTTACTTCTTGCATTTCTTCTTCATTTTCTTTTTTTTTTTTGCACGTGACTTGAGAAAGGATCTTAACGCATTTGCACATTATCATTGATGCATTAAAACCCCGGAATAATTCTCAAGGGAAAAAAGGCGCTGTACTTTTATGAATACAAGATCGAACAAGATTGCTTTTTTTATATTATAATTCATGTTATTTTATTTCTTCTTTCCTAACAGATGTAATTAAGATTTTTTTTTAATTTAAGTTTTATAGTAATAATAGTTGCATGATATGAATTTTAAAAACTTAACAAATTTCCGAGAATAATATATATATTATTCTCGGAATAAATATATATATTTATTAATATAATATAATATAAATAATATAATGTAATAAAATAAAATAATAAAAAAATAAAATAAAAATAAAAATAAAATAATAAAAATAAAATAATATAATATAATATAATATAATATAAATAATTTATAAATATATATATATATATATTTATAAAAAAATTTTCCTTATATTTTATAAACTAAATAATTATTACATCTGTTTTGTGTTATAAATAATACATTCTCTCTGATGAGAATGTAAAAATAGTAATTGTTAGATTGTATTGATGTTGGATAATGGTTTTTTAAGTAATATCTTCCGCTCATTTTACCATGTGAAAAGATTTAAAATATCTCAGGTCAACTGTAATGACCAATGACCAATTTTGTGTCTGTAATGACACAAAATGTTTAAGCGATTTTGTACAATATAAAGATTTAAAATTTCCCGCGACACCGCGATTATCGATATCCGACTTGTCACCACTTGTATTTAACCAATAAGGAATCGGGTCCACACATTTCAGCGTTACACTTTTCAATATTCGATATGTATGATCTTTTTAGAATAGGATTTATATGATTTTGATCAAACTCCCTTTTCTATCAATTTTTTTCATAATTAGAATCATTTTAAAAATTTTTGATATTGATATTTCTTTAATTTTTCCTGTTAAAAAAACTTTTAACATAAACTATTTTTTATTGACAAATATTTTGTTCTTCAGAATGTAGAAATCGTGTATTACCTTAAAATTTTTAAATTCAAAATGGAACCCAAATATCGTTAAAATCAAAATTCATAAAAATGAGAAAGTTGCTATGATGTTATAAAAAATTGTGGGGTTATGATGAAACTTATTTTGTAAATGTTTTATGGTCTCTGAATTCGAACCTAGTTCTCGAAAATTTGAAAATTTGAAATGGAACCTAAGTTTCGTGGATGTCGAAATTTTCAAAAAATCTAAAATTCGCTATATTTTCATAAAAATCAAGGGATTTGGATGAAACTCGATTTCTTAGTTTTTTACAGAACCCTGAATTCGAATATATACCTACTCAAAATCCAAAAATTCCATAATGCACCCGAATTTCGCAAATATCCAAATTTTCAAAAAATCAAAAAGTCGCTATATTTTCATCAAAAATCAAGCGATTTGGATGAAACTCTATTTCTTGGTGTTTTTCAGAACGCCGAATTCGAATATATACATAAAACCTAAAAATTCCCAAATGCACCCGAATTTCGCAAATATTAAAATTTAAAAAAAATCAAAAAGTCGCTGCAATTTCATGAAAAAATTATGCGATTAGGATGAAAATTCGTTTCCAAAGGTTTAATAGTCTCCACATTCGACTCTAATTATAATAAATTCAAAAATTCAAAATGGAACCCAAATATCGATAATATCAAAATTTTTAAAAAACTAAAAAGTCTCTATATTTTCATAAAAAAACAAAATATTTAGATAAAACTTCGCTTCTAAATGTTATGTGGTCTCTGAATTCGAATCTAGTTATAAAAAAATAAAAAACTTGAAATTGAACTCAAATTTCGTAGATATCAAAATTTTAAAAAAATGAAAAAGTCGCTATATTTTCATAAAAAATGAAGGGATTTGGATGAAACTAGGATTTATAGTGTCTTTCTGAACCCTCAATGCGAATATAACCTCAAAATTCAAAAATTCAAAAAGGCACCCGAATTTTCGTGGGTATCAAAATTTTCAAAAAACGTAAAATTCGTTATATTTTCATGAAAAATTACGCGTTTTAGATGAAAGTTCGTTTATAAAGTGTTTCTTTATCAATCAATTAAAATATAGCTTAAAAAATTAAAAAATTAAAAAAAAAACAAATTTTGTCTATATCGAAATTGTCAAAAAATGAAAAAGTCCTTATATTTTCATGAAAAATTATACGATTTAGATGAAAGTTCGTTTCCAGAGTAAAAATGGTAAATGTAAATGGTAAAAGAAAATAATAAAGAGAATTTCGTCAGATTAGACGTCAGAAATATCAATCCAATAAAATCTTGCATATGTATGTTATTGTTTCAAACTTGATTAATTTTTGAACGACTAAAAGTGGTATGAAGCAAAAAAAAAAATAATCGCGTTTTGATTGGCTAGTGAACCTAAACCAGTGCTTCAATCTTTGTAACATTAACATGAATATTTGATTGATACAAGTTCCCATTATCATAATTTAACCTGCGAATAAAGAATAAACGTTGAACTAACAATAAGAACACGTTGTCGAAACTAATTTTGTTTCAAGAGCACGTCGCACGCACTTAGCATTTTTATTGCTAAATCCTGTTAGAAGAGCGATCGTCCGCTTATTAAATCCTGCGCTTAGCAGGAAGTGTAAGGCATTTCCATTTTCGCTAGCAGGTTGCTCTCGCTTCCGTTAAGTATTTATCTAACGTTTAATAACCGTTAAAACATTGAGCCAACGTTAAGCAATTATCCAGACTGTAATTTCCTCCCCAAGTGCTTGTAGTGCCTTTTTGCCCTTGAGAATTGTTCCGGGGTCTTAATGCGTCAATGATGACGTGCAAATGCGTTAAGAACCTTCCTCAAGTCACGCGCAAAAAAAAAAGAAAAAACAAAAAAACAAAAAACGAAGAAGAAAAGCGAGAAGTGAATCAACCCTTCTTAACACGATCTTTAAATTTGTTGTTCCCCTTAATATTTTCTGATTTATTCATTTTTTGAAAATTGCGATATTGACGTTCCATTTTGGTTCCATTTTGGGTCCCATTTTGAATTTTTGAAATTTTTATCACTAGATTCGATTCTAGATGTCCATAAGTGATTTAGAAGATTTACAGTGGCCTATCTTTAGTACCTGTTCTACAAGTTTAATATCAGAACTAAAATCTTGATTTATTCAGATATTCCTGAGATTAGTAACTGCTCCACTTCCTGGAAACGATGTATCTTGCAAATCCCTCAATTTCTCATTGTTTCAGGACTTAAGAGTAACGATTAGGTTCTCTCGAACCTTGAGACGCTGGTGACGTATAGCACGTCTGGTTTTAGAGCTAGATGATAGTAACGCGAGGCTAGTCACGCCAAAGTGTGCACTCCCGATTACCATATTGCTTTCACCACTTATCTCTTCTATGTTCTGCAAAGAAAAAAATTCTCTATTTTGCTAGTTTTATCTAATGGACCATTTTATGTTCCTCTAACGAACCTTTTTGCTACTTTAGCACTGCCATTGTATTATATGCTACAAATTGTAGCGTCATTTAGAAGAATTGAAAAATTTTTCCATTTTTTATTTTTGTATCTTTAAGGTTATATTCGAATTCAGAGTCCTGAAAAACGTCCGTAAACAGATTTTTATTCGAAAAAAATTATTTTTGACTGAAATATAGCAATGCTTAATTTTTAAAAATTTTAACATTGACTGTATTTGGGTTTCATTTTTTATTTTTGTATTTTTAAGGATATATTCGAATTCAGAGACCTGAAAAACGTTTGTGAGCTGAGCTTCATTGCAAAAAAATCGGTTTTGATAATAATATAGCGATTTTTCATTTTTTGAAAATTTTGACATTGACTATATTTAGGTTCCATTTTTCATTTTTGTATTTTTAAGGCTATATTCGAATTCAGTGACCTGAAAAACGTTTATGAACCGAGTTTCATTCCAAACAAATTATTTTTGACGATAATATAGCAATGTTTTAATTTTTTGAAAATTTTAACATTGACGGTATTTGTGTGGAATTTTTATTTTTATTCCGAGGAAGTTATGTTAGAATTCAGAGATCTAAAAGAAATTACGAACTAAGTTTAATTCGAAAAAAAAAATTTTTGACGAAAATATAGCAATTTGTAATTTTTTGAGAATTTTGACATTGACCGTTTTTGGGTTAACTTTTTGGTTTTTTTATTATTTTGAAGTTATATTCAAATTCTTTGATATAAAAAACATTTATTAACCGAGTTTCACTCGAAAAAAATTATTTTTGACGAAAATATAGCAACGTTTAATTTTTTGAAAATTTTCCATTTTTAGTTTTCATAATTTTGAAGTTATATTCAAATTCAGTGACCTAAAAAGCATTTATAAACCTAGTTTCATTCGAAAAAAATTATTTTTGAAGAATATATAGTAATTTGTAATTTTTCGAAAAATTTTAATATTGACCCCTACGTGACATTTACCCCTTTTGGGCCCCAAGTGACATACGCTCTTCTTGACCCTCATGTGACATATGTCCTTCTTGAACACCATGTGACATACGTCTTTATTGATTCCCTTTCAAATACGTGATATATGCCCTTCTTGACCACCACGTAAAATTCTATCTTATTTACCTCCACATGACATACGTCCTTTTTAACCCCCATGTGACATGCGCCCTTCTTTACCCATGCGACTTATGCTTTTCTTGACCCCATGTGACATGTATTTTAAAACCACGTGACATACGCCCTTTTTGGTCCCCATGTGCAATACGCCCTTCTTGACCACCACATAAAATGCGACTTTATTTACCTCCACATGACAAAAGCCCTTTTTAATCTCCATGTGACTTACGCCCTTCTTGACCCCATGTGACATATATCCTTAAAAACCATGTAACATACGCCCTTATTGACCCCACCATTGACATGATATTTAGCCAATTTCAATAAAATTAAGAAAATTTGTGTTCTAATGTTTTAATTTATTTAAAAAAAATAATATGAGGTTCAATAATTAATAATTTAATTATTTAAGTAATTAATAATAATATCAATATTAGAAACTCTAATATAATAGAATTTATTAGAATATTAAATGGGGGGTAGACGTAGGCCCCCCTTGTAATAATAAATTTTTTTAATAAATTTTACATTATTCTAATAGCATCAAGGCTTGCTATCAGAATAAATTTCTAAATTTTATTACCTACTATATTTCCTTCATTTCTCTTGGAAATTTATACTCTCTTTTTTTCACACTCCTTCTGAAAGTTCGCAAGGCAACTTACTCGGCAGAATCTTAAATGTAAATGTCTCCAATGACTTTAATGGCGTAATAAACTTGTGTGATCAACTCGGTGCTATTTTAAGTAGATGCAAATGACAAAATGAATAAAAAATACTATAAATGAACTTACCAGTTCGGTTGGCATGGTGTTGCAGGACCTGAGAGGCAGGGTATAGGTAATCGGGGCTGGCTGGTTTCTATACTCTTGAAGGCAAGAGCTATTTTTAGACAACCCCCTGGGATAAACCAGACCATGAAAATCGGTATTACCCTCCGTTGATATGTGCACGATTATCGACTCACTCGCACACTCGATTTGCACTGTATTCGCTACTGCTACTGTCGCTGAAACAGAAAACAATTGATCGTTAATATTCTATCTTAGGCGATAAATAGTCTCTTATATCTTACAGCGCTCATAAATTGCTTTCAGAAACGACCACAAGAAGTAAATTTTATCTAGAATTCCCTACAATGTAAGGCACGTTGATTTTTTTATTGCAGATTCCGGTTGTCGACAGTTACCGACAATCAAGGGTTCGTGTCAGTGCTAAATTATTTTTCTTAAGAAAAACAATCAGAAGAGATCAATTAAATCTCAAAAGTTCGAAGAAAAATAAATCCGAATTAAAAATAATCGTTACCGACATATACCGATATTTAAGGTTCGTGTCCGTGCTAAATTTAAGTTTTAAAAAAATCTTGAAATTTGAAACTATCAGAAGAGATACATTAACTACAGAATTTTTGACAATTCATGGTAGAGTGTACTCTAAACTCAAGATTTCTGTTACCGACATTTACCGACCCTCAAGGGTTCGTGTCCGTGATAAATTTAAGTTTTGAAGTTTTTTTAAAGTGTGAAAAAATGAGAAAAGTAACTTTGCACTATTTCAGACAGCCTCTGTTATAACTGAAGATTTCGATTATCGAAATTTACCGATAAATAATCGAGGGTTCGTGTCCATGCTAAATTACTTTATTTAGGAAAAAAATCGGACGATATCAATTAAATCTCTAAAGTTGGAAGAAACGTGCGTTCTAACTGAAGATAACCGTTACCGACATATACCCATATTTAAGGACGAATGCACTGTAACTTAAGATTTTTATTACCGACATTTACCGACATTCATGGGTCGTGTCCGTCATAAATTTAAGTTTTGAAGTTTTTTTAAAGTGTGAAAAAATGAGAAAAGTAACTTTGCACTATTTCAGACAGGCTTTGTTATAACTGAAGATTCCGATTATCGACATTTACCAACAATAGAGGGTTCGTGTCTCTGCTAAATTTAAGTTTTAAGGAAATCTTGAATTTTGAAATAATCGGAAGAGGTCCATTAAATACAGAATCTTTGATAATTCATTGCAGAGTGCACTGTAAACTTTAAATTCCTGTTACCGACATTTACCGATACTCAAGGGTTCGCATCCATGCTAAATAAAATTTTCTATAAAATTGTTCTCGATTGAAAGAACTAATAGAGTTAACCTAAATCTATAAATAAAAGTGAAAATGAGGCAAAGAGTTTTATAATTATTCCTCTTAATAATTTTCTCTAGAATAGCGTAATAAATTCTTCCTAATTAATTAAATTCTTCCTAATTAGTTTAATTTCTCCGCTTAGGCGAATAAATTCTCTGAAATTAAGTTACCTTATAATTGGTTAAAGTTTATCACGAGGGAGTGAATTTATTCTTGTAATAAAAATGGAGAAAGGTATACATTCTGAATAAGTGAATATTCCATAAATATTCATATCTAATTCCCAGCTTTTGTAAATACCAGACAATCAGTGCAAATTGCATCATATTGCTTTTTCTTAGAAAATGATCTCATAGATTTTATATAAGCTACAATTATATTAAAAGTACATTAACAAAAATAAATCTGCTCATTTTTATCTCAGAAATTTAATTTAGGAAGAATTATTGTTTTATCAATAACTGTTAAGTATTTTATAGCAAATATTTTACGCCGCAACAAATTAACGCGTATTACGTTAGAAATAAATTGAGAAAGACACTCTTTGCATTAAAGTCATTTTTCGCAATTAAAATTTGATTTACAAAGTGTAAAAGTGTATCATTGGTAAAAATTAATTTAATTGCTTTTAATCTTGACCCTTAAGCTTAAAGTATTAAAACTATTAAAAACAGAAAACAAATCATGTTATTTGAGAAAGTAAACAAAGTACTGAATATAGAAGAATTATTACATTATTGGTGAGGATTTTATAGCAAATATTTCACATAGAATAAACAGTAATGGCTATCTGAGGATAATAAAGTATGGAATAAATCGGCTGAGTCATAGTTTTCATTGAAGTGTAATACTGTAATTAAACTTCCATTTTAGTGGCAAAGGATTCTAAGTATAATTTCTTATCTAAGAAACATTAAATTAAGTGTCAACTTTAATTTTATAATTACTTATTCACTCTACTTTACACTTATTTTTAAAATTCATTTTTTGGGACTTATATATGGTCTTATATTTTTTGGGACCAAATTTAAATTTCATCGTCGCGATACTTTATTTTGGGCTTTATATTTTTTGACCTAAATTTACAATTTATTATTACATTCTTTATTTTTTACCTTATTTTTGGTATTAATATTTCGGGTCTTATTTTGGCAAATATTTTGCCTAATCTATATGGTTTTATATTTTTTGGGTCTAAATTTATATTTTATTTATGTGATTCTTTATTTTGGGCCTTATTTCTAGCATTAATATTTTGGGTCTTATTTTGGGCCTTATTTATAGTATTATACTTTAGGTTTAAATATCAACTTCAATATTATAATTATGTAATTAAATTTAAATTTTAGTGCTTATGAATCTTTTTTTGGGCCTTACATTTGATACGAATGTGTTGAACCTTATTTTTGGTATTACTTTTAGTTTTAGGATATACTCTTATATATTTTGAGTCTAAATTTAAATTTTGTTGTTTAGAATAATGATTTTTGGGTCTTATATTTCACAATTTATATTATATACTTATAAATGAGTCTTATATATTGGGCCTTATTTTGAACTTCAATGTCAAGTTTAATGTAATAATTAATTACCTTTATTCCTTATATTTTGGGACTTGTTTTGGGTCTTGCTTACTGGTTTTATATTTGGGTTTAACATCTTATGTTGTGTATATTTATTTTTGGGCCTTACAATTAATCGTGATTTTGGTCCCAAAATGTTAAATTCGGTCCTTTTACATAAAAATATAATTTTCATTTTATTTTTGGGCCTTTTTTTTAAGTCATGTATGTTTGGGACTTTTTGGTTCTTATTTTGATTCAATGTGTCTTAATGACAATTTTAATATTATAATTAATTATTTTTTGGCCTTGTATATTATATTCATCTTATATTTTCTGAGACTTGAATTATATTTCGGGCGCTATATTTCGGGCCTTATTTTTGTTTTAAATTTTCGGGTCCAATTTTGGACTTAATATTTTCAGTCCCATGTTTCCGATCCTATATTTTGGAGTCTTATTTTTTGGTTCTACATTTCGTGCCTTATTTTTGGGGTCCAAAATTTTTTAAACATTTTGGGTCTTATTTTTGGATATAGATGTCATTTTACTGTCATAATTAATTATTTTTCTGACCTTATTTTGGTCTAAATACTAAATTGAATCTTACATTTTATTATTATTGAGTCTAATATTTTCAAAGTTATATTTTGGGACTTAAATCTCGAATCCCATATTTTAAATTTATTTTGGATCTAATTTTTAATTTTATAATTAATAATTTACTCATTTTTATCGAAATTTTTTCCCCTTACAATTTCTGGCATTATATTATGAGACTGATATTTCGGGTCCTATATTTTGGGCCCTATATTTTAAATTCTTGTATTACAGGACTTATATATCGGGTCCTGTGTTTTTCGCCCTATTTTGGGTCTCATACGTGTAGAATATATATGTTTGGATCTTGCATTATGGGACTTAAACTTTCTGTCCTATATTTCTAATAATATCCTATTTACTTTCGCTCGATATTATACAGAAATGCTTTGTTTTCATTTAAAGAATCTTGAGGCTGTTCTAATCGACCGTGAACAATAAGAGATTGTAAAATTTAATGGGTTTTGCAATATAATTATGACCACTAGTCCACTGACATTCACCGAGCGAAATAAGCGTCACAAAAACTAAGACAAAAGGAGGCTAGATTGCGAAACTAGAATTTCCTAAGTACTTTAAATAATTTACGAATATGTATATGCAAATTTTGAGTGGATAATTGGATGTAATTAGGATCTGTAATTACTTTGCGTCAATTAATTAATTAATTAAATATAATAATTAATTTCTCAATGAAATGAGAAGCGAGATTTTTTTCCTCATCAGTTTATTAAACTCAAGAAGATGTTGATAATAAATTACATATTTACCGTTCGTCTGACATAATTGGCTTGTAAGCGAATTCAAAAGGAATTCGAGTCATTGGCATTTGCAATTCTTACGCGTACGTTCATCTCATGCCAAAAACAGAAACAGTTTTGTAACATTCAATGCACCGATGAGACTATTAAAATCCTGATTGAAATTTGAAGAACCGTTAACACCCATCCCAAAATCGTTAATCAATCGAACATCCTTGGCCTCATTCATTAAATCATAAACTCTAGAGTGTGAGTTATGAGGCCCCGATATATAACTCCCAAATTGTAAGACCCGAAAATATAAGATTTGTAATATAAGTCCCAGGTGTGAGACGTAAAAATAAGACCCAACTATAAGATTTAAAAACAAAGTACACATGTAAGGCCCAAACATTAGATACACACATAAGACCCAAAAATAAGACTCACATGTGTGATTCAAAGTAAGGCCCTAATATAAGTTCCACGATTATTGGGCACATAATAAAAGATCAAAATATAAGGCCCACATTTACAACTAAAAATGAATGCTAAAATATATTTAATTAAAAAGAGGCCCAAATAGAAGTTCCAAGATATAAGATCCAAAACAAAAGATTCAAAAATATAAGGCCCATATATAGGATCCAAATATAAGGCCCAAAAATAATACCATATTTCGAAGAAGAAAATTGAGATCAAAATATATTTGACTCGACAATATAAGACTCAGATATAAGATTTGAAAACAGGAACCAAATATATAAGGCCCAAAAATAGAAGGCCCACATTTATAACTAAAATAAAGTCAAAATATATTTGATTCAAAAAGAGGCCCGATTAAAAGTTCCCAGAAATGAGTTCCAAAAAAGACTGAAAAATATAATTCCCAACTATAGGATCCAAATATAAGGCCCAAAACATAATACCCATATTTATAACTAAAATGAAGACTAGGAAATAAGGCCCAGTTGTAGGATTAAAGTATTAGGCCGAAAATAATAATAATGTCTACAAATAATTTTGTACCAAATGTAGATTAATTTATAACTGAATCGGAGATAATGATTTTGTTCAAAAGGATTTATTGTGAAGTATTGTTTACGATTTTACGTAGATGAAGCAATTACAATCGTATTATCGTTATCAGATATAAAAGAGCCCCCAGCTTCTGCGGATCCTCTAGGTAGGAGCCAATTAACGACACGCGAAATACCGCAATGTGATCTCACAAGATGTATCAAGCCAATCGCCTCCAAGTTCATCGGAGGTCACGTGGAGTCCCTCGAACGGATCCCCTTTACACGAGAATCGAGGGTCAATGACCGGCCATCTTGACCCCTTAGCTTCCGATCGAAATATTGGGAATAACGGCAAAGAAGAATTCAGCAAAAGAACTTCAAAAATAAAAAATTATCACCAAGGTAAATTCGAAGAAAAGACTATTTTGGATCTTATATCTTGGACATTTTAATTTGGACCTTATTTTTGGCTCCTATATCTTTCGTTTCATATTTATATTCAATATCTGAGCCTTAAATTTTTCAGAATATATATTTTTTACCTAATATTTGGATTTACATTTAACCTTAAATTTTGGGTCTTATATTTTGGGTCCTATCTTTGAATCCTATATCTAGGCCTTATACCGTTGAATCAAATATATTTTGGTCTTATTTTTATTAATGTGGTTTATTACTTTTTGGGCCATATATTTGGATCCTATAACTGCTTCTTATATTTTTGGGCCCTTTATTTTGGATCTTATATATCGGGACTTATATTTGGGCCTTTTTGAATCAAATATGTTTTGACCTTTACTTTTAGCTATGAATTAGTGTATTATGTTTAGGTCTTATATTTTGGGTCCTATTTTTTGAATCCTATATCTAGGTCTTATATGTTTGTATCAAATATATATTGATCTTTTTTTCTTATAAATGTTTTATTATTATTTTGGGTCTTATAGTTCGGATTCATTCGGATTTACTGGATTCATTCGGATTTATCGGATTAATTCGGATTGAAAACTCCATAGGATTAGATGGGAATAAATCCGGTCAATCTTAATTTATCCGAATATTTCGGATTCATTCGGATTGACTGTATTTATTCGGATTGAATGTTCGGATTAATTCGAATTTTTTGGGTTGATCGGATTAATTCGTATTCACTCGGATATATTTTGAATGGGCTCCGGATTAATTAGGATTAAATCGTCATAAATTCGGTCAATCCGAATGAATCCGAATTTATCAAAACTTTTTGGTTTCCTTCGGATTGATTCGAATAGATCGGAGTCATTCGGATTGAAGTTTTGATTAACCGGATTCATTCGGATTGATTGTATTTATTCGAATTGAATGTTCGGATTAATTCGAATTTTTCGAGTTGATCGGATTAATACGGATTAATTCGCATTCATTTGAATAGATTTTAAATGGGCTCCGGATTAATTCGGATTGAAAACTTCCTTCGGATTAGATTGGAATAAATTCAGTCAACCCGAATGAATCCGAATTTTTCGGATTCATACGGATTAATTCGAATTGATCGGAGTCATTCGAATTGAACAATTTGATTGACTAGATTCATTCGGATAGATTCTGATTGGCTGTATTTATTCTAAATGAATTTTCGGATTAATTCGCATTCATTCGGATAAATTTTTGATGGACTTGGGTTAGTTTGGATTAGATCGTAATAAATTCGGTCAATCCAAATTTATCGGAACTTTTCTGATTCCTTCGGATTGATTCGAATAGATCGGAGTCATTCGTATTGAAAGTTTTAATTTTCCGGATTCATTCGAATTGAATCAGATTGACCGAATTCATTTAGATTGAATGTTCGGATTAATTCGAATTGATTCGTATTGATCGGATTCATTCGAATTCATTCGGATTAAAAGTTCGGATTCATTTTGAATGGTCCTCGGATTAATTCGTATTGAAAACTTCCTTCAACTTAGATTGAAATGAAACTGTTTGGTTAGGATAGAAATTTCGGAATGATTCAGATTGATTCGGGATGAATTACAATCCGAAAGTTTCCCCGGGGTCGTTATCCCGGTTTATGTTTTTCTCTTGCCTTAGCTGAGAATAAAGTCTCAAGCCAGGAAACGAATTAAAAGAGAAAGAGATCCGAAGAAGAAGAAGTGTCTCAAGATGAGAAGAACGACAGTAATAATTAGAGTGTCATCAAGGTTGAAGAAGGGAATTCAGACAATGATGAGAGAATCGTGAACTTGAGAGAAGCGAGTCACGCCGGAATATTTCTTTAGGAGCGGACCTTGCTAACCTGATCGCGTAGAAACAAGTCGAACTCGAGTGTAGGTTATCACGACTAACATCTACGAAACGGTACGTTTCAAGATTTCCGAGGAAGATGATCAACTCGAATCGCAAATCACTCGGAGGGACGTTCGAAGATCAGGAGAAAAGAGACTTCTACTTCTACAATTTCTACATCTACAAGATAAGACACCCTCATCTCTCTTCTTCTTTTCTTTACAATCATCTTCTTAGAATTACTCTCGGAAGAATAATTGCAGTCCTTTATTTCGAGCCATTTGGTGTAGAAGAAGTGAAAGTTCAAGACTCGGATGTTAGATTCAGTGTCAATGTGAAGGTCACATTATTTCTGCATACTGAAGTTGATATAAACGTTTCTGTATATAAATCATCCGTGGAAGAGTTACCTAAATATTATTTTAATTTTATAATTACTTTTGTCTTATTTTGAGTCCTAAGTTTTTAGACATATATTTTGGGCCTTATTTTGAGTCTAAATGTCAATTTCAATACTATAATTAATTATTTTTGGCACTTTTTGGACCTAAATTCTAATTTTAAATTTTATAATTATTTTCGTGTCTTATTTTGGGTCCTAAGTTTTTTACACCTATATTTTGGGACTTAATTTAAGTTCACATGCAATTTTCTACGTAAAAAACATTCCATTAAGTGTCAACCTTAATTTTATAATTATTTATTCATTCTATTTTACTTTTATTTTAAAAAATTCATTTTCGGGATTTATTTTGGGCCTTATATATCATCTTATATTTTTGGACCTAAATTAAAATGTTATTGTTACGAATGTTTATTTTTCAAACTTATATTTGGTATTAATATTTTGGGAACTTTTGGGCTTTATATGTAGTCCTATATATTTTGGGTTTAAATTTAAATTTTACTGCTAAGAATATTAATTTTGGGCCTTATTTTGGATCTAAATATCAATTTCAATATTATAAGTAATTAAATTTAAATTTTACTGTTATGAATCCTTATTGTTGGGCCATATATTTGGTACTCATACTTTGGACTTTGTATTTCTTTTCTTCATCCTGTAATTTTGATTCATTCTCTAGACTTTGACACCTCTTTTTTAAATTGATGACGTACACTCGAAGATAAAATTACCGCCGGAAATGAAGAAGGTACTTGACCCACGGATCCGCCGGTTCTTTTATTCCTTTCTTCGGATGACTCACGATAACGTCTTTATAATGGGAGTCTACAAGGTTGATTCTCGGGAATAAATAGGCATTAGGTTGTCATTTTCTTACGACAAGCAAAGGTCCTATGTTTTGACACATAGAGTCAGAAATTGATGAAATCATCAAGAAAAATAATTCTAAATTGTTACTCTTCAATTTCATCTGTCAAATTATAAAATTCAGTGTCACGATTTTTTTTTATTTTCATTTATGTATTTTCTTTATTTTATTATTTTTCTTCATTTTATAAACAGTTTTAATTTAATAAATTTAAATTTAAATGTAATAAAAATAAACATTTTACGAGAAATTTTGAACAAAAGTTTGGGAAAAAAATTTTAAACAAAAATTTCGGGAATTTAAAATTTCACTCAATTTCGGTATTATTATTTTCTTTCGGAGATTTTTCTATTTTGGAAATTTTTATTTTTTTGTGAATCTTGAAAAGGAATAAATACAATGATGGAGACACTAGCGCGATTTACAATCGACACGTGCCAAGTTTAACTTCCGGTCACCGGTGATCATCAATCAATGACGTCACCCAATCCTGAGAATTTCATTGAGAGAATATGGGTTTTAAATCAGTAATGAAGTAGAAAAAGATTTTAAAAAAAGCTGACAAACAAAAAGGACTTGGAAATAGTGCTGAAAATTATAGGACACAAAATATAAGACCCAAAGTGCCCAAAAAATTATGCTAAATAATATGGGGCCCAAAAATATAATAAATAAAAATAGAGGAACCAATTGTAAGCTTATGAAAATACAAGACCCAAAAATAAGGCCCCAAAATGTCCAAAAATGATATCCAAAAATATACAATAGAACCTAAAGATATGGGACCCGAAAGATAAAAAATACGGCAGAAAAAGTCGAAATACTAATTTCAAAATTGCAGGACCATATAAAAATATGGTGCCCAAAAATAATACCTGAAAGATTGGGATCCAAATATGAAAATGAAAAACAAAAAAATATGACCGAAATATAAATATAGAACGTAAAAAGTAAAGTCCAAATGTACAAAAATAAGTCAAAATCTAAGGGCAAATATATCAAAAACTAATTCATAAAATATAGGATCCAACGAAAAAAACTAAAATATAAGGTTCAAATTTTCAAATATAAGGCCCAAAAATAAGGTAAAAAAGTAAAAAGTCTAAAATATGAGGTAAAAATATCATAATATAGGACCCAATCAGATATAAATAGAACATAAGGCCCAAAAAGTTTCAAAAATATATAAGACCCACAATATAAAGTCTGAAAAATACAGAGGACAAAAATAAGGCTCAAAAGGATTTAAAAAAGTAAATCCCCAAATATGGAGCCCAAAGGAATAGGATCCAAAATATAAGGTCTCGAAAATAAGGCCCAAAAAGTTACAGAAAGATAGGACTCAAAATATAAGGTCCAAATGTAAAAAAAATAAATGAAATTTGTTGTCGATTGCACAATTATTGTCTTAATGATTTAAGTCCCTCTTGCAATTGTTCTGCCAGAAAAATTTTAGACAATGAGATTTCTCCATTAAGACTAAACAGAGTGCCCATTGAGAGCGCTAATCTGGATCGAAATCGTGATATCTTGTTCCGGTCATTTCCTTATCAGTCATCAATCTTCATTCTCTTTTTTTTGGTGGTCAGCACAATTAGTCGTAATTCGAGTTGCCTAAGAATTCGAATTAAACAACAACTTCTTTGTGCAACCTTAAAGAAATTGAAATCTCAATGATAAATCTAAAGGCGACTCGCACTCTGATTTTTGGTTCTTATTTCTACGCTTTATTTTGAATATTTGGCCTTATTTTGAGATCTTTTGACTGAAAATTCTATTCTTGGGTCTTATTTTTCTTTTTTACACTTTGGGCCTCATGTCTTACTCTAAGTGTTAATTTTAATTTTTAATGGTGTATTTTCATTTTTTCTTGTATTTTTGGGCCTTAAATTTTAAGTTATATATTTTTGGGTCTTATTCTTTCTTCCTTTTGGATCTCATTTTCATTTTAACCTTGTATTTTGGATCATATAATAATTGTGGTTCCTTATATTTTGGGTCTTTTTACTGGCCTTATATTTTGAGCCTTATTTTTGGGACTGATATCTTAGGCCAACTTTTTGTCTTGTAGTTTGAGGCTTATATTATAGGTCTTGTATGTTCATGTTTAATATTTTAGGACTTAGTTTCATTCTTTATATTTTTGGTATTATTTTGGGTCTTATTTAACGATCTAATCTTTTAGGCCCTCTTTGGTGATTTTTATATGGGCCTTATTTTTGTTAGGGTTTTTAATATTACTGTATTTTTGGGTCTTATATTTTGGGAACCGGTATTTTGGGTCTTATATTTGAAGAACTTGCAATTTTGAATCCTACACTTTGGGACTTATTTTGTTGTCTTATATTTCGTGTTTTATATTTCTGGTCTCAATTTGGATTTTATTGTTGTATTCAATCTTTTTGGATTTTTTAGGGTCTTATATATGGGTCTTATTTTTTGGGACTTATATTACGGGATTTATTTTTGTGTACTGTATTTTTGGAACTTTTATTTTGAATCTCTTTATTGGGACTGATTTTTTTTCTTATATAGTCTTATATTTGGGACCCGTATATTTTGGGTCCTATTTTTGGGCCTTATTTCTACAAAATATTTTTTGGAACTTGTGGTCTTGGATCTTTCAAAAGGGAATCCCTGGGACAACGTAATATTTATCTCGAGTGCCCCTAGAATCTTTTCTGGCCTCTCACGAAGTTAATTATCACTCCATTAATTAGCGGAACCTCTCAGGTCCCTCATAATATGTAAGCACATCGAATCGCGTGCAAAAGACAGTTACAGTTCTGACGTGGAATGCCGCAAGCTAATAATTTTCTAACGGAAATCAAAATGACTAGCGAAATTATAAAAGTACTTAATCTTGAGAAAATCTTAACTCCGTATTATTATTATTTCTATATTATTTCGATATATCGATATTGTTTCGATAACTTATCGTTATTTTTTTCGATATATCTATTTTTTGATATTTTTTTAAAATATCGATATTTTTCGATATATTGTTGATATATCGATATTTTTCAATAGATGTATTTTATTTCGATATATCAATATTATTTCGATAAATTATCGATATATTGCTTTTTTTCGATCTATCGATATTATTTCGATATATCGATATTATTTTAACAACTTATCGATATTATTTCGGGTTATCAATATTACTTCGATACCATCATTTCGAGAATGTAACGATATTTTTGCAATTTATGGTCGATATATCGATATTAATTCGATAATTTATCGAAAATAATCGATATATTGCTTTTTTCGATCTTTTGAAATTTGTTCGATCTATCGACATTATTTTGATATTTTCCTAATATATTGTCAATAATTCGATACTGTTTCGATAATTTATCGATATTCCAAAATTTCTGAAAAATTTCCTTCTTTTGAAACTTCTGAAAAATATCACAAAACCTTGGGAAAAAAAAATTTCTCTAATCGTTCTTGTTGTTTGCTTTTCTTATTTACTTTTTATTCTCGACTTGTTTTGTTATTGGGAAATTTTGTGGTGAGACTTCTGAAAAGCATTGCAGAATGACTGATTTCTCGTCGATCGAGATGAACTCACCGCATCGGACCGATGACCTTGATGGATTTTATCTACTTATAGGTACGTGAAAAAGTTACCTGTTGCGCTCGGCTTCGCTTCAAAAACAAGGCCGAGACAGAAGATGCACCAAAAGGCTTCAAACGTAATGAGCGTGACGACCGTGACGATTTGAATTATCGTTATTTAATGAGGCAACGGAATTTCATAAAGAAACTAATTACGGAGTAGCAAAAAAAAATCGTCTTGTAATAATAGATATCGACATTTTCTGTTTTAGCTACCGATATTCTGAATACCGACAAGATATCAATATTTTTCGAGATATCGATAGTTTTCGAGTCATGGAGATTATATCGACACCAATCAATACAATATCGATATTTTTTCGATATTTTTTTTCGATATTTTACCGATATTTTTTTTTCAAATTTTTTTCGACATAGAAATAGTTCGATAATTAATCGATTATTTTCAGATTTTGATTATTTATCGATATTTTTACGATATTTCTCGATATATAGATATTTTTCTGATATATTGTCGATATGTCAGTATATTATTTCGATATATTGATATTATTTCGATATAATTTACAGAAATATTTTCAAAATATTCATAGATTGTCGATATATCAATATTATTCTAATAATTATCGATATTTATTCGATATATCGATATTATTCCAATAATTATCGATATTTTTTCGATATATTTTTTTCGATATTATTTTTTTCAGTATTTCGATATTAATTTGGGTTATCAATAAGATTTCGATAATTTAACGTTATTTCTTCGATAAATCGATTTTATTCGATATATTGATGACTATAGATATTTTTATATATTTCTATTTTATTTCGATATATTGATATTATTTCAACAATTTATCGATATTTCTTCGGATGTATGCCTATTATTTCGATAATTTATCGAAATATTTTTTCGATGTATCAATATTATTGTGATAATATATCAATATTTATACGATATAAAGATTTTTTCGATAGTTCGATATTTTTTTCGAGTTATCAATGTTATTTCGATAACATATCGTTATTTCTTCTATATATCTAAATTTTTTCGATATATTGTAAAAATATCGATATTTTTCGATATATTGTTGATATATCGATTTTTAAATATATTTTTAAATTGATATACAGATATTTTACAATATTTCTATTTTATTTCGATATATCGATATTATTTCAATAAGTTATCGATATCCTTTTGAGAGGAATCGATATTTTTTCAAGATGTCGATATATTGATATTTTTCAATATTTCAAATTATTTTCTATATTTTTTCGAATTATCAACCTGATCTCGATATTTTGGCAATTTATTGTCGATATTTCGATAATTTACCGATAATTAATTAGTCGATATATTGACGGTTTTCGATATTTCGATATATTGACATTTTGCGATATTTCGATTTATTAAAATTTTTCGATATTTCGATATATTGAAATTTTTTTATATTTCGATGTACTGAAATTTTTTGATATTTCTATACATATATTGACATTTTTGATATTTCGATATATTTTCGATATATCGATAAATTTTTTATAATTCTAACTGCAGTTTAATGAACTGTGTGGAATTTGATGAACGAATCGGCGACAATTTTCTCACGGAGAAGAGGCCAATTTCTTGAATATTCCAAGAGAGTTCGCGATGCAGAAATTCGCCACGTGAAGTGTGAGTTTAATTCCACGAGAATATGGTGAGTTCAACGCCAGGGGGAGGACACACAGTTATGCAAGTCGCTTCCGTGCGTGAGATTTCAATGCATTGGCTTGGCGGCCAGGCGTTGTTACTCGAGACGCCAACGCATTTGGAATAATAAAAATGTCAGAACATAACTGGACGCCCACGCAATCGAAGCTTCCTCTCGAGAATTTGATAGCTTCAATGAAATTTATTACATATTCATCTATTTTCAAGCTTATTTCAACTGTACTATAAATCTTTTGTTAATTCAATACAATTTTTTAAATATTTATTATTATTATTATTATTTTTAATACATTTTTTTAATTTTTTTATAAAACTTGTAATTCCAATAAAAATTTTGTAATTTCAGTGAAACTCAGTGAAACTTTTGTGATTTCAATAAAACCTCTGTAATATTTTGCCAAACATAAGGTTAAAAAATCTGCCCGCTTCGCGGGCACATTCTCATCGCGCGCTTCGCTCGCAAAAATGAGCGCGCCTACGGCGCGCGGGGGGTCGACTGTAGTTCGGTCGTCGCGCTTCGCGCTTCGAAATATTTACACGTCGCGCTTCGCGCTCCGTGTTGCGCGCTTCGCGCGCTTGTGCCCTGCAAGAAGCTTGCACCTTACAGGACGCTCGTACCTATATGTTTTTTTTTTAAATTACTTTAAATTTAAATTTAAATTAAATTAAATTACAACTTTGAATGCGAAAGAAAACTAATTTACTTACTATCGGTTAAAAAATGATAGGTCCACCTGGTATTTTCTAAATATCTTAAGCAAAAAAAATCGCATAATGATGGGACTAATAGAACATCAAAAAATCCTATTTAAAGGCCCCAAAATTATAACCAGAATAGAAGGCTAAAATATCAGTCACAAATGTATGTGAAATAAATAAGCCCAAATATTGGATCCAAAATATTTGCAAAAATAAGGCCCAAATATGAGGCCCAATTTATAAGAACCAAAATATTTTCAAAATAAGGCCCAAATATGAGGCCCAATTTATAAGAACCAAGTATACTGAAATGCAGACAAGGCCCCAAATAAGAAAAAGAATACAAGAGTAAAAGTAGCAGTCTCAAGTCTAGGTAAAATAAATAAGATTCAAATATAGGACCCAAAAAAGTTTAAAAATATTTGCAAATGATTTGTTTATGGTTTTGTCGGGATTTTTTTTTTTTTTATTGTCTTGGCAATAGAACAAGCTTATTTTCGTTTCATAAAGATAACTAGAAAAAATTTGGTAGCATAAAATACGGAAAAAAACACGGATTTTCGACGTCTTTTTTTCATGACCAACTTTGAAGGACTGCCATTTCCTCAAAAATGAAAAGCTTTGTTTGAAAAAAATTAGACAAATACATTGATCATTTAGAAACTTAAAACTGTGTGAATTTTTTAAAAATGTTGAAAATTTCCCGAACAATGTTAAAAAATAAAAAATAAGTCTATCTCAGCTAAGGAAAGTCCTACAAAAATAAGACTTGGCTTAAAAAATCATAAAAAAATCACTTATCCGTAATTTTTTAAAAAACATCATTTGAATTTGTTAATTTTTAAGTAATAACGAAAAATAGTCAGCGTTTTTTGTTAGTATTTTTGCTACTGTATCTATAGACAGCGACAATGACTCGCTGAGGAGAGTGAAATCGACACTGGGTCCACAGCGAGGGGTCCAGTTTTTTCGAGCGTTCGAGGTCGCTCAAGTGATTTATAGTTTCCAGTTTTACGACTTTTGTATCAATTAAAATTTGAGTTTTTGTATCTCGCAAAATTTTCAATTAATTTTTATTAATTTGAAATCATTTGATTTTTAGCTTCAGACTTAATTGTAGGGAAAATAAATAAGGCACAAATATACAACCCAAAAAATTCTAAAAAATATTTGGAAAAATCTGATCCAACAATATACAAATCCCAATAAATTAGACCTAAATACAGGACCGAAAAATAAGTTTACACAAAGTAAGGCCCAAATTATAAGACTAAAGTGTAAGACACAAAATTAAGGCCCCGAAATGAGAATCATAATACACGACTATAACATCAGATCTAAGTATAGGTAAAATAAATAAGGCCCGAAATTTAGGACCCCAAAAAAAGTCCAAAAATATTTACAAAAAATCAGATCCAATAATGCAAGTCCAAATAAATAAGGCTCAAAAATTATTACCAGAATAGAAGGCTAAAATATCAGTCACAAATGTATGTGAAATAAATGAGCCCAAATATAGGATCCAAAATATTTGCAAAAATAAGACCCAAATATGAGGCCCAATTTATAAGAACCAAGTATACTGAAATGAAGATAAGGCCCCAAATAAGAAAAAGAATACAAGAGTAAAAGTAGCAGTCTCAAGTCTAGGTAAAATAAATAAGATCCAAATATAGGACCCAAAAAAGTTTTAAAATATTTGCAAATGATTTGTTTATGGTTTTTTCGGGATTTTTCACATGAAGAATGCAAGACCAATTACTGTCACGACACCTAAAGTGTCACGTGTCGGTGCACCTGTGCGACTGTGTGGTGCGGGTAGATGAATTGTAGGAACATAATAAGAAGGGATACGCTCGACATGAGGTTCACTGAAGGCGAGTGACCAGACTTCCGGTCTAACGAGCATCAGTTTCCGTTACAACAAGGGACTACTCCTTGCCTCTGTAATAATTCGCTGTGTAATTCGTAGGAAGGCCTTGAACGGAGATTGCTTAGATAATCACTAATCACTAATCACGCGAGTGATCGATACTCTTTCCGGTAACCTTGGACAAATAGCACATTTTCAGGATGGAATACTATTGCAATATTTATTTTCTTGAATTTTAATGGACTTTATTAAAATTTTATATTTTATTTTATTTATTAAATAATTAATTTTATTGTTATTTAATTTTATTATTGCTATTGATTTAGATATATATTTAATAATTCAGGGAATTGAACTGATAAGTTATTTAATCTATAAAATAATAGTATTTTAGTTCCTGGGGAGTAAAAAAAGCACATTTTACCTCCCTAGGGACTAAAAAACTTACTTTGCATACCTTACTTTTTCGTCTCAAGGTGGTAAAAAGTACCTATAATACCTACATTTTCCTTATTAGCCAGTAAAATCTAACTTTTAGCCCTTAGGGAGTAAAACGAGTACTTTTTAGTTAGTAGGAATTAAAAACGTGCTTTTAAGTCACTAGGGACTAAAAATAGTATTTTATGAACAAAGATTTACATTATAGTTCTACTTTTAACATCCATGGGACTGAAAAGTACTTTTCACCTGCTAATTTTTATTACTAGGAAGTAAAAAATACTTTACTCTCTAGGGAATGAAAAGTACTTTTTGCTCCCGAGGGATTTACAAGTAGTTTTAGTCCCTAGGAATTTAAGAGAAGTTATTTTTAATGTCCTAGGGACTTTTAAGTACTTTTCTCTCTCTGAGGACTAAAAAGTGGAGAATATAAAGTACTTTTTACTCCCTATGGAGAAAAGTAATTTTTACTCACTAGGAGCAAAAACACTTTCTACTCCCTAGGGACAAAAAAGTACTTTTTACTCCCTAGGGAGTAAAAAATAGGACTTTAATCCCCCTTGATATGAACGAAAAACTGTCACGAATGTGTTATATAAAAAATGTCAACGCTATTGTTATGTCTACTACAAATCCACGTTTTACTATTCTTCTTTTATAATTTCAGTACCATAATTATCTTTTGAGAACAGTTATTTGTGAGGCGTTTTGACGACTTCTTCTGGAATCCGGAGGTTAGGGACTGGTTATTAAACTGTTAACTGTCTCCGTGAATAATGTGAATTATACTATGGGCTTAGAATCTACGACTACGAACGAGGCGTCCACATTTTCAAATGAGATTACGGTTCCAGTTACGTAAGCGGAACGTGAGCTGCACGCCAATCGGATAAACCTGTCGTCAGATCAGGGAAAACATCCCGGAGATCAAGGATCTTTGATCCACGGAAAAGATAACGATGAACCAGAACAGAGATGAGAACAAGGAATCTTGGAGATGAGGAAAAAAAGGAAAAAGGATTTCTATTTTTTTTACGTTTACTATATTTCAATTTTTTTTAAATCGAAAATTTGTTATTTTTAAATTAAAAATTAAAGTTAATTTAAGTTAATTTTATTAATATTAATTATTATTATTATTATTATTATTATTATTATTATATTATATAATTCATATATAATAATTTGTCTTTCTATCGCTTCTCAAACTGTTTTCTCGCAGGTGATTGGGCAACATGGATACGTAAATGTATGTTAGTGTGGATGAATTTCGAATATGCGCATTCTTTTGTTTCTGTGTTTACATCGTTTTCAAATCACGTACGTTGTGTCTTTATACAGATGTCATAACCTGAAATTGAAATATTTTTCTACGAAAAGAAAAATTAAGAAATTCTACGTAATATGAATTTTGGTGACAGTCACGTAAGTATTAATTTTCAATTTTTTAAAAGTAATTGATTACTTTTTATTGTAAAAATATTCAGCATATTTTTACTCTGAAATATTGAGCAAAATTGAATATTGATGACAAATATGTGATTAATGTAACCTTTAAACTTCATTTTCTCAGTTTGAAATATGAGGGACATGCGTAGTAGATTAGGGAAAATGGTGGGGTGGAACTTCCGCTCGTAGAATCGATTCTTTTTCATTCAATTCAGATTCGATTCAAGAATCGATTCTTTTCCAAGAATCGAACATCCCAACTTTGGAGTTTTATAATTTGGGCCTTACGTTTTAGGGTCAAGATGTCGCGAATTTAATGTTATAATTAATGTTTCGCACATTTTAATTTATATTTTTGGATCTTACACTTATCTCCTTAAATTTTTGGGACTTATTATATGGGCCTTATATTTCCTTCTCTAGATTTTGTGTCTTATTTTCAAATCCAATATTTCTGGGCCATATTTGAATCCTATATAATGGGACTTATTTTAAAAATTTTTTGGGCCTTACATATTTTTCTTCTCCATTTTTGGGTCTCATGTCTTATATTCGAAATCTTATATTACATATCCTGTTTTTTACGTCCTTAAGTTTGATTCTATATTGGGTCATATATTTTGCACTTATATATGGGCCTTACGTTTTTGGCCTTATTTAGAGTCTTATGGTTGATCATGTATTTTTCCCGACTTACTTTTGGGTTCTAATCTGGACTTCATATTTTGATTCTTATTTTTTGAATTCTATTTGAGGGCTTTATTTTGGGTCCGGTTTATGGGTTTCAAGTGTTTTTGGGTATTTGTGGTCTAATATGTGAGCCTTAATTCCTGATCTTATTTTGGGTCTCATATTATGAGGCTTATTTTTGGGTCTTATATTTTTAGACCTCGTTTATTGTGTAAATTTATTGGGACTTGTATTTTGGGTTCTTATATTTTAGGACCCAAACCTAATTTTTGATCCTATTTTTAATCTTATTTTTGGGCCTTATTTTTATTCCTTAAAACTCTTTCTCTTATTCCCATCCTCACTTTTATCTCAATTTCGATCTTCTCGAAATAAAACAAAAGTACCTGAAGAAAGGAATCGCCAATGGACCGGAAGAGACGAAAAACTGGCATATCTCTGGGAGATTCCTGGCTAATTATAATGGTCTAGCGGTTTCTGCAAATCCGTGTAAACTCGCGAGAAGCCTGTTACGGTAATCTTGGGAGTTATGTAGCTGTTGCCTTGCCCATAAAGTGATCAGGATTCATAAAACTTGATCAGAATCATCGCAATCATCTCGGTAGATAATTTGAGAATTTTTATCCTCGCTGCATTTACGATCCCTCAATTTTTTTCAATTTCAACGAAATCCGTATCGTAACTTGCTCAAAATGGTTCTGCTGTAACTGTTTTTCGCCGTAAGGAATTTTATTTTCATTTTTTCATCGTCGATTTTTATTTTAGAAACCTACAAAAAAGACACAAAAATAATTTTAAAGGTGGACCCAAAAATACTAACCAAAAATTTAGGAACTAAAAATATAAAGTTAAAAAAATATAATATACCAAAGTAGTTTTAAAAATATGGGATCTATTATGTAAGGCCCAAAAATCCAAAAATAAGTCCCAAAACGTATGATAAAAATATACGATCCCAAAAATAAAACTCAAAAGTGATAGGGCCAGTAAGTCCAAAAATAAGTCCCAAAATCTGGTTTTTAAAGAGATAGGGCCCAAAATATAAGAACCCGAAAAGAAAGTCTCAAAATTACCAACAGAATTGAACTCAAAATATAATGTCCAGAAAATATAAAACCTCAAAAAGACCTAAAATTATAGAACCCAAAATGGAACGCACGAAAAGTTCAGAGATAAATCCCCAAATAAAAGGTCCATAAATTCAAGGCACAGAATGCCATACCAGGTGCAATGAAAATAATAGTAAAATAAAATCTAAGGTCCAAGTGTAGGTCAAATAAATAAGGTACTGAAAAATATGGACAAAAAAGGCCCAAAAATAATTTCCAAGAAAGCGGGCCCGAAAAAATACCTAAAAAATTATGAACCAAGTATAAGGTTAAAAATATATAATATACAAAAGTAATTTAAAGAATATGGGATCCATGATATAAGGCCCAAAAGTCTTAAAAATAAGTCCCAAAGTGTATGATAAAAATATAAGATCCCAAAAATAAAACAAAAAATATTATAGCCAATTAATGTGGGGTTTAAATAACAATAACATTATCAATAACAGCTGCCAAAATATAAGGCCCAATATTAGGACCCAAAAGAGTCCAAATAAGATAAGGCCCAAATATTTGATTTCTGAATCGAGACTAATTCAATGAAGAGTTTAATTGATATCTATATTTGAGCCGAGGATACATTTGAATATTTTTTTAATCGTTCTTTAATTACAGTTTTGCCTCCTTTGTTAGTTTCTTCATCTAGTGGTGTGGCGCGACCTTCGAGAGTAAAAAGAGACTCGTTTTCGATACTCGACCTTCCCTAATTAAGCCTCGCCTGGTAATTAACGTACGTGTGTAGATGTAACGAGAAGTGCGCACTTCAAAGACAAAGAGAGTTGTAAAGTTTAATCATGGCTGGATCTAGTACTTAAAAACTACCAACAACAAGTCTACGAAACCCTTGCTTAATTGGGTTTGAAGAAAACGATCTTTTAATTCAAATGAAAACATTCTCAATTACGCAGTTTCATCACTAATGAAACAATCGAAATGCAAAACTGTTTTATAAAACTTATATAAATGCAAAACTCATGATACGAAACGAAAGTACTGCAATTTTTATTGTATTTCCCGCCAAAAATTTAGCCGAGTCACACTTACATATAATCTACAATTTCGAGATGATTTTGGCGCAAAATTTCAATTGCACGAATTTTTAGAAAAATTTTTATTGGATCTTCAATTTTTTAGAAATTGTATTTTGGGTCCTTTTAATTAATTTTGGGATTTTTGCTAATTTTTGCATTATTTGTCAGGCCCAATTATTCTGGACATTATTTTTGGGCCTTATTTCTATTAGGTCTTATATTTTGGTTCTAAAATTTTGGAAATTATATTTTTGTCGATTTCACTTAATTTTATAGTTTTGGGATATATGTATAGTTAATTTTTTACCTCATTTTAGGTCCAGTCTTCTTGTGTCTTAATTTTGGGCCTTACATTTCAGTTTTATTATTTTTCATCTTATTTTTCATCCTTAAATTTTTAGTCCTAAAATGTTAGGACTTATTTTGGATCTTTGATTTTAGGGCTTATTTGTATCTCTTATTTTATTGTTTTTTGGGTCCTATATTTTAGGACTGATATTTTGGGCCCTTTACTACTGGAACTTATTTTTGAGTCCTAAAATTCTGGAATTTGTATTTTGAGTCCTTTTATTGGGTCCTATATTTTGAGTCCATATTTTTGTGTCTCATATTTTCAATCTTATTTTTGGGCCCTATATTTTCTGATCTGAATTTTAAGCCTTTTTATGAAACTTGTATTTTGGTTTCTTTTATTCGGTCCTATATTTTGGGTCATACATTTTTGAACCTTCTATTCTGCCTTCTATCTTTTTGATCCTTTTTTGGGTCTTATTTATTTCTTATCGCCATTAATTAAAATCCTTCAAAGAAGTGATTTCCATAGTCGGTAAAGGTCGGTAAGAGGAATTTGCATTCACAAAATAAAAAATATTCAGCAGCTACGTATCACTACCCGTTGTTGGTACTGTTATGCCATCTAACATTGTACCTTCACAATGGATAGTGCGGATACGATAATAGTTGCATTCTTAACGACGCAGCAATCAATTCTTACGCAAACTACGTGGTTCGCGGTCCGACAGAATCGCTGAAGGCTCCACATAAGAAATCCCGTTATTGCTTCGTTCGAAACTCCCAACTCTCGAGAATCAAATCGAACGGTAATTCTTCTTCCGCTTCCTGTTGATTAATACTAAAAAGATTTTGGTAAAAAATTTGTTTTTTAATGCAAAATACAATTTAGGTTGAAAAACTAGGAAGAAATGTCCTTTACGAAATTTCTGGGAGAGGCTTAGTTTCTTTTTTATAGTGATTTAAAGTTTCTTAGTTATAGGGCCGAAGAGGGGGGGAAGCGCGAAAGTGGGGAGAAACGCGACAGTGGGGAGGAGCGCAAGAGTGGAGAGAAGCGCCACAGTGGGGAAAAGCGCGAGAGTGGGGAGGAGCGCCAAAGTGGGTGGAACCGCGAGAGTGGGAGTAAGAGATGGAGGGGAGGCCACGCCCACTAGACTGTTGTAAACTTAAAACCTCCCTAACAAGAGTTCTATTAGTACTAAAAAAAAACTTTAAAGACCTTTATTGTTCAGTTTTTCAAGAGAAATACGATTCATTAAAATTTAAATCAAAATTCCAATTTCAGAATTTATTTTCTCAAGAAAAAGGTACGAAATCCTATATTTAGATTCAGTATCAATTTTTTTATAATTTTATATTTTAAATCAAGTTTTTCCTGTGTATAATAAAATATCAATTCTGCCTTTTCACTTTTCAGGCATTTTAAAGATTTTTACGGTTTTTCGAAGCTTATGATACAATAAATTATAGACTAAGTGAAACAGAGTTAAAGAGTCTAATTTCGCGAAGGCAAGGAACTCGCTCATAAATTCGAAAAGTGGAGGTTTTGAGTAAGCAGATTTGTCTGGGGGCTATTCGAGCTGCTCGTTAAGTTCCGTAAGACCGTTTTGGTGGTCGCAAGTTGCAAATACCGCTACTGTTTTTTCCCTCCCGGCTCGGAAGTCTAGGCTCTATTAAGTTACCGCTGCAGTTCGAGGTTCGACGGTGTTTTATGTTCTTCGCTTACGTTAGAAGGTGTAAACAAATTTCCTCTCGAGGAAGATCGAAACTTGTTGCATAAACTTTTAGAAAAAAATTCTGGTTATATATTTAGAATTTTTGTTGAAAAATATATGTTTAATGTGGATTTATTTAAAGAAGGTGTGCTAATTATTCTTGGCCTAGGGAGTTTAATTATTGCTCTTGCTAAAGTCGCTACGTTCGAGTGGCCGAGCGAGGAGACAAAGGGAGTTGCTTTTATATCTGAGTTGGCATCGGCTGACTTTTCTTATTCGAGAAACGGACATTAGAAGTTTGACTGCGAGATCCGCTTTCCAGGTTGGGTGGTTTTGGCAGCCTTGGCTCGATGCGGTTGGCTGACTTTCATCGTATTCTTTATTCTCCATTCCTTATTCTTTATTTTTTCCTACCGCTTTTATCTTTATTCACCATGCACTTAACACCCCTTTTTTACTGTTTTTTTCAATATTTTTCTTTACTTCGAAATTATTATCAACAGTTGTTACTGTTATTGATATTGCTATTGTTACTCTTACTGTTATTGGTATTGCTATTGTTGCTAATATTGCTTTTCTTACTGATATTACTATTCATTTTGCTATTTTTAATGCTAGTGATATTCTTGTTGTTACTGCTATTGATATTACTTTCATTAATGCTTTTGATAATTCGGTTTTTATTATTATTGTTATCGATACTTTTATTGTTTCTGCTATTGATATTCCTTTGCAATTGTTAATTGATACTGATATTACTGTTGTTACTGTCATTGATATTTCTATTGATGCTACTAGTGATAGTGCTACCATTGTTATTACTATTGCTATTGTTTGTACAATAACCATATGTAACTAACTGATTGTATACTAACAATTTCAATATCAGTAGCAAGAATAAAAGCAATATCAATAGCAGTAATAATATCAATAGCAGTAATAATATATCAATAACAGTAACATTAACAATAGCACTATCAGTAGCAGGAACAATAGCAATAACAAAAGGAATATCAATAGTATTTAATACAAAGATCAATAGCAATCTCACTAGGATTAACAATATCACTCAACAGCAACATAAACATCAGTAATAATAGTAATAATATTGAAAAACATTCAATAAAAACAATAATTAACAACAGTCTTTACAAAAAAAGACGTGAATAAATAACAAATAATGAGAATTATGATTAGCAAGTTATTTAATATCCTCAACCAAGAAACCAACAAACCCCAATTTCCATAAATTATCTTGTCATCCCACTAATAAATCGCAAAAGATTTACGACATACAAGGCCACGATTAAGATTTCCCTCGACGTTTTGCAACGAATGAACGTGTAAGATGTTGGGAGTAAAAATTCTGAACAGGAAACAAACCGGGAACGCAAATGATAATGATCCCGAGGGATCATTAAACAACCAACGATGTATTCGAGCGTTGTGTTGTTGGCTCTGTTAATCTAATTGATTCCAAGGAGAGTAAAGAGTATTCTTTAAACTCCTCTACCTCCCCCTTAATCCAGCATCTCACACGGTTCTCTGTCATTAAAGCAACGACTCTCATGTTTGAAATTTTCCTTGAACAGTTCCGCCTTCCTGGATTCTCTTGATTTTTCTTTCTACTTTGAAATCACAGTCTTGAGATTCCTGATAAAACGTTTAGGAAACCCTTTCTTTAATGAAGCGTGATGTTTTCTTCCCAAGGTGTAATTCCTAAACAAGTATAATTTTTTCTCACTTTTTATATTTCCTTAACAAAAGTGCCGTATTTATTTACGTTTACAGTTCGGAATTTTATTTAATATATATTTGCAGTTTACTTGGTGTTCTCTAGGATTTTAAGAGATTTCGAGTGAATTTAGAGAATTTAATGGAATTTTAAGGAAGCTTTACCGGATTGCAAAAAATTTTAAGAAATTTCCTAAGATTGCGGAGTATTTCAAGAACTGAAGGGAACAGTAGCAATAGTACTATAAATATCAGGAAAAATAGCAATAACAAAAGCAATATTAACTCGTTGTGGTTACTCGGGGTCCATTTGATCCCAGGCGAAGTTTGAAGTCTAATATCTAAAATTTTTTTAAAAATATAAATTTTTCTAGTGTTATATTTAATGTTAACGCTTACCTCTTTAATTTTAAAAATTTCACCAAAACTGCTCACTTCAAACATCAAGACAAATATGGTTTTTTCGACGGATTATTACAAATTATTTTTTTCTTAAAAGTACTATCTTGCAAGTACAAAACCAAAATATTGCCACTTTATCTAAAAAATTGAATTTTTTATGAATTTTTATGTGAAAAAGTTAAGATTTTTAAAAAATTTTTCTTTTGTATTTTTTCATTATGAAAAAAATATTTAAAAAGCAGAAAAACTTTTGGGTCTTAAAGAAGAGACCGTAAACTAAGTTGGGTAGAAATTTAAAGTCGATATATTAAATAGAAGGAGAATGGCAACGGTTTTTCCACGTGGGGTCCACCTGACCCCTTATGACCAACACGTTATTATTCGGAGGTGTGACCACAACGGGTTAATAGTGGTAACAGTAGCGGTATCAATAACAGTCACAAAACAGTAGCATTATCAATAGTAGCAACAATAGAAATATAAATAGCAATAACAATAGCAGTAAAAATAGCAATAACAATAGCAATATCAATAGCAATAACAATAGCTGTAACAACAGAAATATCAGTATCAATTAACAATCGCAAAGGAATATCGATAGCATTGTTAAAAGCACTATCAATAACTGTAAAGGAAACAACGTCAATATAAATAACAAAAGCATATTGCTATTGTGACTGCTATAAATATTACTTGCTCTATTGTTATTGTGAGTATTAATATAATAATATTGGTTTTGATACTACTATTGATATTGTTTTGCTTACTGTTACTCATACTTCTTTTGCAATTAATATTCCTATTGTTACTGATATAGATATTTCTTTTGCTATTGTTAAGGCTACTAATATTTCTGTTGTTAGCAGGAACAGTAGCAATGACAAAAGCACTATCAATAGCTGTAACAATAGTGATATCAATAACACTAATAATAACAGTAGCACTATCAATAGTATCAAAAGTAGAAATATCAATAGCAATAATAATAGTAATAACAATATCAGTAACAATAAAAATAGCGGCCACAATAGCAAAAAGTATCAATAGCAATAATAACCGGAATATCAGTATCAATTAACAATTAAAAAGGTATAGCAATAGCATTCTTAAAAGCAATATCAATAACAAAAGCATATTGTTCTTATTGCTGCTATAAATATTTCTTGCGCTATTTTTATTGTGACTGTTATTAATATTGCTTTTGATACTATATATAGATATTGTTTTTGTTACTGATACTGATACTTCTTTTATATTTAATATTCCTATTGTTACTGCAATAAATATTTCTTCCTCTATTGTTAATGTTACTAATATTTCTGTTGTTCCTGCTATTAATATTGCTATTATTATTGCTATTGAAATTGCAATTGTTGCTTCTATTTATGGTGCTATTAGATGATACTATTATTGCTTATGAAAAATATTGTTGTTGCCATTGATATTGTTATTGACACTTATCGTTATTGCTATTGATATTTTTATTGAATGTTATTTCTATTGTTATTGGATACTGTTAAATTGTATAGATATTGCTATTGCTATTGTTATTGTATATTGTTAAATAGTATTAATATTGCTATTGCTATTGTTATTAAATACTGTTAAATGGTATTGATATTACTACTGCTGTTGTTATTGCATACTGTTAAATGATATTGATATTGCTATTGCTACATACAATTGTTTCTTGTTCAACCATTTAAGTCACCAAAATTTACAGTAAAATTATCTGAAAAATTACTTATATAATTTCACTGATTCAAATCTAAAAAAAATTTTGCATTAATAACTACATTACTCAATAATAATTTTTATTGTTTAATGAAGGAAGAAGAAGAGATTAATAATAAAAGCCTAATAGATTATCCTATACGTCAGATTATATCAGTGACGTAACAGACAGATGTGGATCAGAAAATTCAATCTATATTCTCAGATCAGTAAAACGATGACTTGGAATTTTTCTGAACTCATCCTTCTCGATTAACTTTTTACCGTGTACCGTTCGATCTTTAACAGTCACTGATCGGATCAAGTCACTGATCCCAATGTCAAACCGAAAAGTCTCACATTCTTCATTTTACGTTAAAAAAAAGTTTTTAAAAATTTAAATTTTTTAATAAAAAAATGAAATTTTTATTTTAGAATTAAATAATTAACTATTGCAAAATATTGCAAAATATTTAGAAATAAATTTATTACAGTAACCTTGAATTATTTAAGACATCGTTTTTATATAAATTCCGAGCATGCGTGTTTTTACGCTCTGGTTTTCACAAAGACTTTTCCACGATCTCCTTTCCCTCAATTATTTTTTAACGATCCACAAAGTGGACATTCCGAGTGACGTGAAAATGTTTTTATCATTTTTGGAGATACTCCTTTGCCTGAAAGGCTGATTTATAAAATAAATTACGCAATTAAGTTTATTTATGGAATAATAAATAATAATTCTGAAGAAAATACAGTAAATGTGTCAAAAAAACGTAATTTCACTACCAATAAAAATTTCTTTACTATTATTTTTATCATTTCGAGTTTATTCTCTCAATAAATATTTCATTTCTGTCTTCCTAGTTATCTAATAAAATCAGGGTAGAAATAATTTTCGAAAATTAAAAAAAAGAATTATTAAAATTAAATTAAAAAATTATTTTTAAATTTCGAATTAAATTTTTTAAGTCACGTGACCTATTTTTAAACCAAAATTCAATTAGTTTCAAGGCGTTTTCACATAACCTTAATTGTTTTTTACAACTTCTTGTTTATTACGTCGATTGCATTCTATTGTTAGAATAATTCTCTTCACTCTCACGAATTAAAAGAATCACGTGACTACAAAAAATGTGTCTGACACCTGTTCTAACACGAATTGAAAGTTATTTTCATGAAAACAGTCTTGATCGTAAAAATGAAAGTAATCCGTTTTCTTCTTTAAAAGAATTATTTTTTCACCTCTTAAAATCCTTTTAAAATTCCACTAAAAACTTTTAAAATTTGATTAAAAGTTTTTAACATTTTTAAACAACAATAATAGCAATAGGAAAATAGTTTGTAATTCCATTTAAATAATTCCAGAATTTAATTCTTACTTCTGTTCTAGATTTTATTCAACTCTTTATTCATACCTTATTTATTCCTTCCTGGAATTATATAAGAGTGAATGTGGAATTATTTTTCTCTATTTTAAAATAGAAACGTTGCTTCAGAGGGAATTTGTTATATTTTTTTAAATTTTTCTTTTAGATTTTTAAGGGCATGTTCTGCGCTTGGTTGTGAAAAATTTTTTTTGGCGTTCACCATGTCCAAACGGAATGATATATCGCTCTCAAACTTTGGAATATAGGAAATAAAACATTAAATTACGTTTGCATATTTAGTTTGAGCCATAATTTTGAAAAAAATCAAATCCCTACTTTACCGACTTGATTTTTTTTTCAAAATTTTGACTACAACTAAATATACAAACGCAATGTAATATCTCATTTCCTATATTCGAAATTTTGAAAGCGATATATGATTCCGTTTGGACATGGTGAGCGCCAAAAAAATTGCTTACGTCGTCACCGTAGAGCATGCTCTTAATCAATTTTGTTTAATAAATTAATTTCCTTTGTTTGTAGTTTTAAAAACTAAATCGTTATTATTTACTAGGTTGTAATTATTAAGAACTATTTTTATTGTTACTGTTCTTGATATTTATATTGCTATTGTTGCTATTGATATTACCTTTGTTACTGATATTGATATTGCTTTTGTTAGTGCTACTGATATTATTGATAGAATTAATAGTTGTTATTTTTACTGGTATTGATTTAGCTGTTGTTACAACTATTGATATTGCTTTTGTTACTGCTATTGATGTTTATATTATTGCTTTTATTGACAGTGCTATTGTTATTGTTGCTGCTATTAATATTGTCTTTGTTATTGCTATTGATAATATCTTTGTTACTGATATTGCTTTTGTTAGTGCTATTGATATTTATATTGTTGCTGTTATTGATAGTGATATAGTTATTATTACTATTGGTATTGATATTCCTATTGTTATTGTTGCAAATGTTTATTTTACTAACATTACTGTTAATGATGTTGCTTTTTTACTGCAATTGTTGCTGCCATTTATATTGCTGTTGTACTGCTCTTCATATTCCTTTTAGGTATTACTGCTATTAGTAGTTCTTCTTCTATTTTTAATGATACACATTTTCCTTTTGTTGCTGCTATTGTTATCGTCATTACTATTTACATTGATATTGCTATTATTGTTATTGATAGTTATGTGTATTGTTACAGCTATTGATAGTGATATTGTTATTACTGCTATTGCTATTGCTACTGTTTCTGTTATTTATGGTACCTTTGCTACTGCTATTAATATTGCTTTTGTTACTGCTGTTGATATTGTTATTATTATTGCTACTTATATAATATTTCTATTGTTGCTGCTATTGATATTACTACTATTATTATTTGTGCTATTGGTATTGCTTTTTTTTACTGTTATTGATATTTCTTTTGCTACTGTTGATGCTACTGATTTTACTGCTTTGTTACTGTTGTTACTGCTATTGACATTCCTATTGTTTTTTTTAATGAATTAAATTTCTTTTGTTTGTACTTTTCAAATGACATAGTTATGGCTTATTAGATTGTAACTATTAAGCGCGCACAATATGCGATTCCAGGTATCACAAACACGTGTGGGAGAGGCGCGCTCGCATGTGAAAAACACTTTCCTTCTAGGCGGTTTCTCTTGTCGAGAGCGACAACTTAAGTCGGCCCACATCTCGCGACAACCACAAAACCTGACCTAAGATAAGACCCGAACAATATTCTCAATGTTTACTCAACGTTAGTACAATGTATATATAATATATTCAAAATTGTTGGTTTCTTATCCTAAATTTCTATCTCCTAATTTTGCTCTTAATACTTTTTCCGTAAAATATTTCATTAATTCCCAAGAACTAAGATTTAAAAATAAAAAAAATGAAATAAAAAACAAATAAAATAAAAAAATAAATAAAATAAAAAATAAAATAAATAAAAGAATAAAATAAATAAAGAAATAAAATAAAAAGATTACCAAATTTTCAATTTTTTATTTTAAGTTTCAAGGTAGAATAAAGGAATCCTATTATTAAAAGGACATACGTATCGAATATCGAAAAACTGTAATGCTAAAATGCGTGGACCCGATTCCTTATTGGTCAATACAGTTCGTGACGCGTCATATATCGATAATCGCGGGCGACGCGGGAAATTTTAAATCTTTATATTGTACAAAATCGCTTAAATTAAAAATAAAGTCAACCCGCACGCGGAAGCGCGCGTTCGGTCTCATGATTCGTTAAAAGAATAAACTTCGAAAGGCGTAGAACAGAAGGAAAAATGTAAATTGATATTTAATAATAGATTTTTCTCAAACAGTGATTTTTTTTTTCTTATTTTGGAGATGACTGGTATAATTCCAGTAGCGACGAGTAATCCTCGAATGGACACGCTAATGACAGTACGTGGGCCGTGAGGGAGGCCCCAGGTCGTTGGACCTTCAAAGTTCGGTGACCTTGAGGAAAAAGGATGACGCGGAAGAGACTAGAGACGTAGATACGAATTAAAACGGAATTTGCGGTTCTAGGATCAAATGTTAATGACGTTCCTCGTCTCTTTTCTATTCAAACCACTAATTTTGCATTAGAATGTGAAGGAAATAAAGGAGAGAGAAATAGCTTTAAAATTTCATTACGTAATTCTTCAAATCTTTATCCTAACACCTTGAAATTTTTTTTCAGACTCCAGCTACTCTTAAATAAAACCAATTCGATTTAAATTGAAAAAAGGAAATAATTGTTCTTTATATTCCAATGTGATTTAGATTTAAAAATTAGGAAGAAAAGTCCTTTACGAAATTTCTGAGAGGCTTGATTTCCTTTTTATGGCGATTTAAAGTTTCTGAAGTACAGGGCTGAGGAGTGGGGGGAGCGCTAAAGTAGAAAAAATAGCTGGAGGGGAGGCGGCGCGACTGAGGCGCGAGAAGTTTGTAAAGTTTAAACATTTTTAAAAAGAGTTCTATTAACTTTAGAAAAAAGATGCACAGACTTTTATTGTTTGGTTTTTCATCATCTTTGCAATCCTTTTCTAAAAAAAGACATGGATTTCAGACAACTTCACATTGCGTTCCTCATTTTGCTTTACCTTTCAGCTAACTTCATGCGTAGTGCGCTAACCTTATTGGTCAATTTATATGGCGCGAGAATTTAAATTGTCATTTCAGTTTCTATAGACGAAACACGCGCCCTCAAGCGCGCGCTTAATCTCGTTACAGTAAAATATTTTCGAAACAATTGTTTCGAAAATTTTATTTTATATTTATAAAAATTTTAGAAGCAGATAAGTTCTTTCAGTGCCCTTTATTTAATTTCCCAAATTAACTCTATATTTCACTTCACTAAAAAAGAATTAGATCAAAGAGGTGTCGGTAAGGTAGAAATTTGACTTTTATAAATATTCAAATGTCATGAGAATATGTAAAAAAATTCATAATCTAAGGAGAAAATATCCAACAATTAAAATTGCACAATAACTGATATCTATTTTCGTGTTGCGCCATAATAGTATTAATGTTAATAACCATATTTTTAGTTTTTATGTCTATGATCATTTGTAGCATGTACTTTTCTAATTGAAAATTATCCTCGTTTTCGTCACGGGTGAACGGTTAAAAAAGCAAGTAGTCAACTTTTCTTGCAAAAGTCGTTAAAAGAAGTGCAATTTACTTGGAAAGTACCGTTTATGGTTGTCTGACGATCGCCAGTTCGATAATCTTAAAGTGATCTTCGAAATTATTTATGTGCCAATAGGACTGTAAATTTTATTCTGTGATCATCTGCTAATTGGTTTAGCAACTCATATTCATTTCGAAACATTTTACATCAAATATATTGCTGAAAATTTTTTTTAAGTCGTCTACTGTAAAAAAAAATGAGAAGAAAAAGTGAAACAGACTAAAAAGTCTTGTTTTTTCTCCTGTGGCAAAATTGATCAGGTGAAATTCTCAGGATGCAAATGAACAAAATATCGAGGCGGAGAGTGTCTGGGCGGTTAAAGACTTTCTTTCAGAGCGATGACGTTGCCGAAGAATCATCACTCCATCTCACTTTGTATCATCTTAGTTCAATTCATCTCCTCTCATCCAAACACTCTCTTTCTCTCTCACTTGCATATATATGAGAATCTGGGTCGCACGACTGCGTTCACCTTCTATCGCTGCAATGTCTTCTGTGGAAGGTCATTCGATAATCCAACCTTTTTTCAAACCCTTTCTTTTTATTAAAAGTCACTCATTTTACTTCAAACTACTTTTAATAAAACCCTCTATCAGTAAAAAATTATTTTCTTAACCTCGACGTAAGTCTGCCTTTTTCAGTTCGATAATTAAAGTGAAATAAGAGAACTAAAAGATGACGAAATGTATTTTTTAATGCAGAATACGATTTGGATTGAAAAACTAGGTAGAAAAGTCCTTTACGAAATTTCTGGGAGATGCTTAGTTTTCTTTTTCTAGCGATTTCAAGTTTCTGAGTTAGAGGTTGGAAGAGTGGGGGAAGCGCGAAAGTGGGGAGAAGCGCGAGAGTGGGAAGGAGCGCGAGAATGGGGAGGTGCACGAGATTGGGGAGAAGCGCGAGAGTGGGAGTAAGAGATGGAGGGGAGGCCACGCCCACTAGACTGTTGTAAACTTAAAACCTCCCTAACAAGAGTTCTATTAGCTCTAGAAAAAAACTTTAAAGACCTTTATTGTTCAGTTTTTTAAAAGGAATACGATTCAATAAAATTTAAGTCAAAATTCCCAATTTCAGAACTTCCTTTCTCAATAAAAAGTACGAAATCCTATATCTAGATTCAGTAATAATTTCTTTAGAATTTGATATCAAGTTTTTCGTGTGTCAAATATCCAAAACTGTAATTCAAGTAGATATTTAACTCCAATTGCGCAATAGTATGATTACTGGGCACGAAGTTTGATCACGAGCAGGGACGTGTAACGACTGTGGTCGAACTTTTTTTTTTCAAGTTCGCCTTCATGATTCTGATACCCGAGACACACGCAGTTGCACTTTTACGAGGTGGAAAGGAAGAGTAAACCCGAACGTAATCGAGAAGCTTGCTTGAGCGAAAGCAACTCCCAGACTTTGTGTAAGTCAATTTAAATTGTAAGTCCGTTAAAAAAATGATGTAGAGAGTTTGCAGCAGAATATGTAGCAGAATTAGAAGTAGTATTTACGGAATCGTTTAAAAATAAATTTGAGGTGTTTAAAGCTCTTAAAGAAAGAAAATAAAAGAAAGGAGTATAATTACAGGGACTAGGACAGGCTGAAAATTTGCTAATAGCCTGAGATTAGAAAGTGGATACTTACACGTTGAAGGTAGCGAAGGTATTTGTGCTGCTAGTGTAGTGCTGTGCCTCGCCATTGTGATCTGAAACAGAAAGATAACGAATCATTTCAAAGACCCGAATCGATTCGGAGAGCTGGCAAAAAAAAGTTGAACGTCAATCAACAACTCGAGAGCTGCATCGGCAACGCAACGAACCAGTCGCGTATGACTTAATCGGGAGAAACTTGTGAGAACGAATTTAAAATGAAACCAATATTTTCAAAGTAGTTCAAGTGAAATTAAATTTTCATTTCACTTCTCGGATATTTAAATGGTATTTAAATTTTATTAATTATTATTTATTTTTTAATATTTAGCCTGGAGAAATTTTGGATAAAAATCCTAACCGGAGAAATTCGTGCTACCTTTTTTAAAGTTTATTCGGATTGACTCGGAATTAAAACTTGCTTCGAATTAATTTAGAGTGAAAATTCGGATGGGCTCGGATTGAATTCGGATTGAAAATTCGCATTGATCCGAATTGACTTTATTTGACTCAGAATAAAAACTTGCTTCGAATTCATTCGGATTGATCCGATTTGGAATGATAACTTAATTCGAATTAATTCGGATTGAGTCAAATTGACTCCTATTGACTCGGAGTTAAAATTTGAATTGACGTGGAATAAAAGCAAGCTTCGAATTCATTTAGATTGATTCGGATTGCATTACGATTGATTCGGATTGAATTAGGATTGATTCGGATTAATTCGGGTTGACTCGGAATTAACACTTTTTTCGGATTCATTCGATTTGAAAATCAGTATTGACTCTGATTGACTCGGATTAATAACTAGTTTGGGATACAATAAAGTAAATTCGGATTGACTCAGATTGAATCAAATTGAGACGGAGTAAAAATTTGAATTGACTCAGATTGACTCGGATTGACTTGGAATGAAAACTTGCTTCGAATAAATTTAGAGTGAAAATTCGGATTGAATTCGGATTGATTCGGATTGAAAATTAGGATAATCTTATGAAAGAAATTAAATAATTTAAAAGAAGCGGAAAAAGTTTCCCTAATCGTATATAATTTAATTTTTTATAGCTCTTTGTTCTCTATCCGTTTGATATCTCAGATTAAAAGATGAAATAGGATTAATAAGAAAATGTGGAAAGAAGAGAAGAGACTTGGCATTTAATCCTCTTGACCTTCTTCGACAATAATAGGCGGGTAAAGGTAAAATGAGATGTCGCGGAATGGTAATAATAGGTAATACTACAACGGCATGATAGTTCACGAAGTAACTCGGTATGCGTATAATTAAGTTGTAAGTAGTGATAGTAATTTACAGTAAAACGACAGCGAACGGAAGATAAGAGGAGAAATCTTGCAAAGGAAGTCTAGCAAATTCCAATTGCTCCTATCATTTATTATTTTTTGCGATTTGTATAGTATTTATGTGTCTTACGTGAAATTCTACATATGTATATTTTAGGCCTTATATGTATAGTATAAGGCCCAAAATATAATATCCCAATACTCCTTGTGTATCATTTTCTGATTCTATACCAGGCCTCATATTATGGACCTGATTTTTTTTCGAAATTTGGGTCTTATCTCGTTGATTGACTCAACTTTTTGGTCCCAAACCAGGATCATATTTTGGGTCTAAAATTTCTCTCGCTTCTAATCTTCTAATTTTGAAAATAAATTCCACTACAGAAGATAAAAATATTTTCAAAAATAAGGCCCAAAATTTGAAAATAAAAAGGGACAAAAATATAGGACCCAAAATTTAGAAACTAAAAAAAGAACAAGAATGGAAGGATGTGAGACACAAAATTTAGAACTAAAATATGAGGACAAAAACGTGGGACCCAAAATTTTAAATTAGATGTAAGGCCCAAAACCAGAAATCGATTAAAAATAAGGCCCAAAATAATTTAATAATCTAATTGATTAAGTAATTAATAACAATATCAGTATTAAAAATCGTATAATTCATCAGAATCTTAGGGGTAGTAATAAGCGTAGAAGGGCGTAACCCCCTTATATATATTGAAGCAAGCCGCAATCGCCTCGATTCTTAAATTGGAGACGATTAAAAATAAAAGTGGGATCCGTAGAAGAGTAGGACGAACGTCCTTGCCTTCAAGATCGCTTCTATATCGACCCGAGATTCTTTACGCGGTTGCAATCGCGGCCCAGTTCCAAGAAATGGATTCTGGAACAGTGCAGAGATTGGAATCCTTTTTCAAGGGGAGGCATACCACTTTTTTTTCTTTCACTGGAGGGGGAAGTTTATATATAGATATATAATATATATGTATATAAATTGCTCGGAGGTGAACGTTCAAGAGGGAGGTAAGGCCTTTCTTTGCCAGAGGCTATTTCAGACCTTGGGGCCCAATCTGATTATTATCGAGTAATTTTTAAGGTTCATTTAAATAAGAGACTTTTTAAGGAAAAATTTTTGTTGTAAGCGAATTAAATCGCTTTGATTTGTCCGATATTGAGTCATTAGGCCGTTTAAGTCTAAATATGCATAGAAAAAAATAAGGCCAAAAATATTATACTTAGATATAATGTCCAAAAAATAAGATCCAAAATTTAGAATTTGAAATAAGGTCAAAATCGACTAATTAAAAATAAGTGACCAAAAAAACAAGACCCAATAAGATAATACCCAAAGTAAGGCCAAAATAAGGCCGAAAATGACAAAGAGAAAAATAAAAGATCCAAAAATAATTATGGACTCGGAATAAGACCTAAAAACAAAAAAAAAAAAATATTCAAAAACAAAACTCAATAAGAACCAAAAAATAAGGCCCGAAATTTAGAAACCTCATTAAGGCCAGAAATAGAGGGCCTCAAAAATAAGACCTAAAGTGTAGAACTAAAAAAGGGTCAAAAGTGAGAAACTCATAATTTTGACCTAAAAATAAGACCCAAAACCACAAATGTAAAAAATTACGCCCAAAACAGGTCCCAATAATATAAGATTGATATTTAAGACCCTTAAAATAAGATCCAAAATATTATACTTACATACAATGTACAGAAATAAGTCCCAGAATTTAGAGTTAGAAATAGGGCCCAAATTGACGAATATAAAATAAAATACCGTAGAAGGGTTCAGTAAGATAAGATCCAAATTCATAATTTAGGCATTCAACATAAGGCAGAATACATAGGAGTTAGATATAAGATCCGAAATTTAGGACCATAATAAGGCCCAAAATATAAAATTTCATAAATTAAAGACGAAAAATAAGACTAAGAAATTTGAATATATTATCCAAAAATATAAGGCCCAAAATTAAAAAAGACTTTCGAAGAAAATGTAACAAGTGGAATAAATAGAAAAAATACGAAATGACAAATAGGAAAGACTTCTGTATAAAAAGAGTTACGCCCTGTAATTTATCATAGCTGATAAATACCTGAGTGCATACTTGAATAGAGATGGTAACACCTGTACTCTCGGTCTTGACAATTGGGACTCAACGAAAGGCGGGTCCGAAGAATAAATTAGGGAACCTCGTGAAGTGTGAATAGCAGAAGAGCCACACTTTACGAGTCCAGGACAATGAAGACCAAGTGTGTAAATGTGTATCATCTCCTCCAAGAATCAGCCAGGTATGCAGGGACAGGGTGTGTGACAACAATGGAACTGACAACTATGGTTCTAGATCCGACTCAGTATTAATTTTAAAGTAGATTATTTTTGGGCCTTACAGTCTTAAGCTTTATTTTGAGACTTGTGGATTTGGATCTTATTGTTTCTTTGCCCCACATTTTAGGCCATATTTTTATAAACTTTTGGGTCCTACTTTATTGTCTTAATTTTTGGGTCTTATTTTGAAATATTCATTTTGGGACTTATGTCGCATTATATTTTGTTATTATATTTTTGTTATAAACTCCTCCTTTAATTTTAAATATATTTGGGTCTTATATTGGGCCTTATATTGTTGGACTTTTGATATTGTATGATATATTAATGGGCCTTATTTACTGGCCTTAGATTGTTGTTTTCTTATTTTTAGAATTTATTTTTTGGTGCCTGGCATTTTCAGTTATTTTTAGTTGGGTCTCACACTGAAGTAACCTTGTTTTATTGGGCCTTATATTGATAAATAATTATATTTATAATTTGGGCCTTACTTTAGGTTTTAAGATGTTGGGTTCTCATTTTGGGACCAGTATTATGGATTGGACTTTTAGGGTACTATTTAGTTGAGCCTTACTATTGGGCCTTATTTTTCGGGACTTCTTTCATATTTAATTTTTAGACTTACAGATTTGTCTCACATTGTTTTTGTGACTTGCATTTCTAACACATATTTATATTATCTTAAAATTTTCGGACCATATATTGTTATCTTACATTTTGGGCCTTATTTTGATTTCTTCATTTTGGGGCTTACTTTGTATTATATTTTGTTCTTTATATTTTGGTTTTAAATTCCTCTTTTATTTTTAAAACTATATACTTTTGTTTTTAGGCCTTATTTCTGGGTCTTATTTTTGGACCTTATTTTTAGGTCTTGATCATTTCTGAGCCTTTTTTATTGGGCGTTATATTTTCGGTGTCTTCTTTTTTGGCTTTACATTTTAGAAGTCGTAAATTTGTATTTTATATTTATTGGGCCTTATTTTGAGTTCCACATTTTGAACTCAAGAACAGGGTGTGTGACAACAATGGGACAGACAACTATTATTCCAGATCCGACCTAGTTAGACGTAGGCAGAATGGAATTGATAAACGACGCGTAGAACTTGGCGCGTTACCAGAGAAATTATTAACGTTTAATAGAATTACAAATGTCGCTTTGCGGTCATACTCGTCAGCGGTCTGACCCAGTTTGAGTCAAAGCCTGGCCAAGTAGGCAAGTAAATAGTTGCGTAATCAAATAATAAACAGCTCCTTAGACTTACCGAGCTAGAGTCTTTAGTCTTATGATTCAGGACTTGCTCAACACTTTTGTTGGAGACAAAACTCTTACAGCATCCGCCCCCAAATCCTCAAGATCATCAGTTACTTCATATAAATCATCAAATTATCAAACTCGTTAGGTAACACTTTCTACGAATTATTATTTTGAATTTTAAGCTCATTGTGTAAGAAACAATTCAGGTGTATTTTATAAGATTTTTTTTTTCAAAAGAATTAGATTATTAGATTTTTCTGAAAGTATCTTTATTGAGCCTTATATTATTATAAAGCATTTGGGGGGGTATTTTTGGGACTTACTTTTGAACTTGATCTTTTGGGATCTGGTTTCTATATTTCATATAATTAAACTTTTTATCTTATATTTTGGGCCTTATAATTTGTGGCTTTATGTTTCGGGATCTTGTATTTTGGGAATTATATTTTTGGGACCTTATATTGGTGTGGTTTTAATTTGGGATCTTATATGTTTATGTTCAAATGTCAATTTTAATATGTATTTTCAGGACCCAAAAATTTTGGGTCTTATTTTAAAAAAATGGACCTTAAATTTTTGCGCTTACATCTTTGGATTTACCATCCGTAAAATTATTGGTTATTACTGTCTTTTGGGCCTTATATTATCAGGGTTTTATATCTTGGCCCTTATATTTTTGGAATCTAATATTTTTATGATCTTAATTTTTGGACTTATATGTTTATTTATAAATGTGAATTTTAATGTGAATTTTTCGTACCAAACAATTTTGGGCCCTCTTTAATTTCTTATTTTCTCCGTTTATTACATTGGTTACAATTTCTCGACAAACTTACTAAAAACTTGTTAGTTTCGAGATAAAAATTGAAACTGGAAGAAAATGAGTCACTGCTCGAAGAAATCGAATGTGTACTGACGAGAGGAAAACTTGTCGCTGATTACGTCAAACGCAACGCACCTACGCACCTTATAAGGTTTGCTTCAACCTCTTTCTCAATTGAAAACGAGAACTCCATACTTTGGTAACCTTAAATTCGCATCAAAATATTTACGTATTATCCTCTTTTTAAAATTAACAATTTTAAAAAACACAATTTCTCTCAAAAGATACCCTATTTTCATTTTAAAATAATTGCAGTTTGCGTTTGGGCCTTATTTTTGAGCCTTATATTTCGGGCCCGGGTTTGAAGTATTTATTTCGCGACTTATACTAAATTATATTTTGTTGTTTGTATTTCAGGTCTGAATGTCAATTTTAATTACAAAATCAATTATTTTGGGCCTTATTTTGAATTATTAATTTTGGGACTTATTTTGGGTCTCATATTTTGGTCTTAGTATTTTAGCTCTACATATCAATTATAATATTAATATTATCTATTTTGGGCCTTACTTTGAAAGTATCATTTCTGGATCTTTTCATTTGGTTTTATGTTTTCTGGGTCTTATTTTTGCCATTATATTGTTAGATTTTCTACTTTGGGCCTTTTTGGGATCTTTATAGCCAGTAAATACATTTATGGGCCTTATTTTGTGACTTTTTTCGTCTTGTACCTTTATTAAATATATTTTGGGCCTTTTTGAGGTCATCTTAGGTCTTACATTTTTCTTTAATATATTTTGGGTCTTATTTTTTCAGTCTTAAATTTTGGGCCTTAATTCAAATTCTCCATTTTGTGACTTACTTAGGTCTTATATTTCGATCTGTATAAATACAAAAAATAAAATAGATACTAAAGTAAACAAACGATAAATCATTGAAGATAAATGAATAATAATAAATAATAAATCAAGAAGAATGGCTGAAGATTCTAAAATAATGAAAATTGACGTTTTTCGAACGTTTACGGGAATAATGACAGTAGAAAGAAGAAATAAATCAAACCGATTCGTCATGAGCTGCAAGCTATTAATTAACGGACAAACATCGTAGCGATTTGCTTCGCTCGATTCATTGCAGCGCAATCGGCAGCGAAATTAACTCGAGCGTATAATGGTCGAGAAGGCTAATACCCCATTATTTCCTTTTATTGCTGGCAGGACGATTCTTGAAGATCAAACAATATTGGCAAATGATCGATTATTTATTATTTATTATTCATTATTGTATTAATCAAATTATATATTATTATTTATTAAATGTATAATACTATTCACTGTATTAATTAAATTATATATTGTATATTGTTATTAATTATATAATATTATTTATTATATTTCACGTGGGCAGTCACCTTCAACCAATTAACTATGTATTACAAAATCTCGAACGAAAATTTATTCTCACGTCATTGTCTGACGTCATATGTCAACCTCGAGAAAGTATTTCTATCTCAATAGTTTTTAATTCCTCTAATAATAAAAATTTGTATTACAATAAATATCAATTTATAAGATATTATTACAAATTAATAATAGTTATTAATTAATGGGAATTATTAATTTTTGGGCTATAATTTCAAGTCTGTAGTTTAGGACTTATTTCTTATAATACATTTTTCTTTATATTTTCAAGTCTAAGTGCCAATTTTATTTTGTAAATCAATTATTTGGGGACCTTTTTATTGGGCCTTATTTTGAAAACGTTATTTTTGGGAGTTTACTTTTATGCTATTTTTTCCTTATATTTTGAGATCTAAATGTCATATTCATCTCTAAATCCAATTATTTTTGGGCCTTTCATTGGGTATTATAATTTTGGGTCTTATTTTGGGACTTTTTTATATTTTACTTTTTCTTTACATTTTTATGTCTAAATTCCAAATTTAATTTTAAAAATTGTTTGGCTTTTTATCGGGCCTTATATTTTGGGCCTTATTCTGATTGTGTTATTTTTAGACTTATATTTTATAATGTATTTTTTTATATTTTCAGGTCTAAGTACTTATTTTATTTTGAAAATCAATTACGATGAAAACCTTTTAATTGGGCCTTCTATTTTTGGGCCTTATTTTAGGGTCTTAATAATTTTGTAGCCTTTTACGGGGCCTTATATTTTTGTGAATTCTTTTTACACCTTATATTATTCTTGAAATCTTATTTGGGGCCTTATATTGTTGAACTACATTATTTTGGGACCCCTTTTAGGTCTTATATCTCTAATTCTTGTTTTATTGTGCTTTAATTTTCTTCAATTTTCTTTTACTAGGGCTTATATTTCTAAGGCATTATTTTGGTGGTCTTATTTTGGGCCTGATATTTTTGGATCTTATTTTTATTTTTATTTTCTTGAACTATTATTTTTAGGTCTTATAATGTTAGGGTCTTGCATTTTATTTTTATATTTTAGATCTAAATGCAAATTTGAAATTGAAACCTATTTATTTTCGGGCCTTGCATTACTGGGCCTTATTTTTCCGGATTTTTTGGGCCTTGAAGTTCTCGTACCTATATTTTTCGCTTTATTTTTGGAACTTAAATATTTTTTTCTTGCTGTTTTTGTGCCTAACATTTTAAGACGTATTTTTGTGAAAAATTGTTGAGCCTTATTTTGAAAAATCTTCATTTTGGGATTTATATATTTATAAAAATATATAAATATATTTATATTTTTAGAGTTTTACTTTTTTAGCTTTATATATATATTTTTTTAAATAAGGAACTCCGATTATTTTTATCTAAACTTGTTTTTAAATATTGGAATGGAGACTCTGGCGATGAATAATATTAATATGTTTTCCTTATTTCCAGTCTTAACCATTCACTAGCAATGATAAGTTCGATTTTAATAAAACTTTCTAGTAAAATGAGAAGAAATATAAAAATTCACGTTTTGGTTTTATTCATCATTCTTGATAAGTGTCTTTCTTGCGAGGTAAGAAATTCCTATTTTCAAAAATGAAAATTTCTATTTTAATAATTTTCAAAATTACATTTCTTCTTCATTGCAAATTTTTGTAAATTAATTAAAAAATTGATCTATTTCTTTGATTTTACTTTAAGAAAAAAATAACGTTCCATCTGGAAAGAAAAAATTTGTACACCTTTACTATTCCAAAACCAACTTATGGATTAAAAGGAGAGGAATGGTTCTTGCAAGATATTGTGGGTTCATTTGGTAACGAAACTGAAGAGAATCCAAGAAATGACGACCTTGACCTTCTTTGGGTGACTGATTTACCTTATGTCTATAGAAAAGGACCTGACTGGGATTCTTATTACTTAAATGTACGAATTTTATCGTGAAAAAGAAATATTATCAAATATTAAATAAATAAATAAAATTATTACTAAATTAATAATAAATAAATAAATAAAAATAAATACTTATATTTATTATATTGTATTTTATAGATATTAATTTATTTAAAATTATTTTTTAATTATTTTTTTAATATTTATTTTAAATAAATTTTAAATTTTTTTTAGAAAGAAATTTTGAAGTTCCTTATTTCATTTTTATATAATAAAACAAGGAGGGCTACGCCAAGAAGCGGCTTTCTAATATTGACGAGACCGAACGCGCGCTTTCGCGCGCGGGTTGACTTTATTTTTAATTTAAGCGATTTTGTCCAATATAAAGATTTAAAATTTCCCGCGTCGCCCGCGATTATCGATATACGACGCGTCACGAACTGTATTGACTAATAAGGAATTGGGTCCACGCATTTTAGCATTACAGTTTTTCGATATTCGATACGTATGTCCTTTTAATAAGAGGATATTATTGTTAATTATATAATTAAATTATTAATTATTGTCCCAACCTTTTATTTTCTATTTTTAGTTTAAAATAAACCAAAAAATCTGCCCGCTTCGCGGGCACATTCTCATCGCGCGCTTCGCGCGCAGCTCGCTTCGCTCGCAAAAATGAGCGCACCTACGGCGCGCGGGGGGTCGAATATATAATAGTTCGATCGTCGCGCTTCGCGCTCCGAAAATATTTACACGTCGCGCTTCGCGCTCCGTGTTGCGCGCTTCGCGCGCTTGTGCCCTGCAGGAGGCTTGCACCTTACAGGACGCTTGTACCTACATGTTTTTTTTAAATTACTTTAAATTTAAATTTAATTAAATTGAATTTAAATGAAATTAAATTAAAGCTTTGAATGTAAAAGAAAACTAATTTACTTAAGGTTCTATCGACCTTAAGGAGCACATTCTCATCAGGGCACTCGCGCTTCGCGCTCGATATTTTATTTAAACCTCGCGCTCGGCTCTGTTTAACAATATTTTTCATGATTAAAACGAAAACTACTCATCCTATTGAAAAGTGGCCAAAAGATAACTTGTAGATCTTTCTAAGACCAATAATTATGTTTCTTATCATTTTCTCTGTATCTCGCGTCATTTTGCTCAAAATTTGAATTTTCGATTTTTTAAGGAAATTCAAAAAGTTGTTATGCCTATCCTATAGGGCGTTCAAAAACAAACATTTTTCATCTTTAGACTTTTTTTCATACCGTGCGTTTTTTGGCTTCTAATTTAAGTTTACTTTCATTTTTTTGGATTTTCAAAATGTTATAAGTCTTTCAATTTTTTTTGTATCCAAAAAAGTCATTAGGAAGAATTGTTCGAATTTTTGATTACTACGAATATCCGTGCATAGAATTTTTAAATTAAAAAAAAAAGTGGTATCAAGAATTTTCAAAATGCTCCAACTTTTTGAATTTTTATCCAAAATGGCTGGCCAACGAACTTGACCTTCATTTTAGGACACTCAAAGAGTATACCAAAGGCCAATCCAATCGGTCAATTCTTTCGAAAGTTATCGTGCTCACAAACTAAAAATCTACAGACAGACACACAGACACACAGACAGACAGACAGACACACAGACAGACAGACACATTCGTAAAAACATGTTTTTCGGGTTCAGGGGGTCCCAAAACGTGGACATTTGACAAAAACTGGGGGGGTCAAATTTTACACAAATCTAATACCTTCTCTGATGAGAATGTAAAAATTAGAACCAAAAGATATATAATGATGATCTTACTTTCATTGAAATTGGCCAAAGATCAAGGCACTTGATCAGCGGAAGGGTAAATAAGGGCATATATCACGAGTTCGAAGGGGATAAATAAGGGCGTATGCCACGTGGGGGTCAAGAAGGGCGTATGTGATATGGGGGTCAAGAAGAGCGTATGTCACACTAGAGTCAAAAAAGGCGTATGTGACATGGGATTCAAGAAGGGCGTATGTCGCATGGGATTCAAGAAGGGCGTAAGTCACATGGGTCAAAAAGGGCGTATGTCACATGAAGGTCAAGAAGGGCGTATTTTATATTGGAGTCAAGAAGGGCGTATTATAGAAAAATATAATTATAAATATAATTAAAAATTTTTAAATAATAATGTGATGATGTGACCAAATTATGAAAAATTTTTCGGTGTTCGCCATGGCCAAACGCAATGATATATCGCTCTCAAATTTTGGAGAATATAGGAAATAAGACATTAAACAGCGTTATGAAATTTATTTTGAGTAATAATTTAAAAAAAAATCAAGTCGGTAAGGTAGGGACCTGATTTTTTTCAAAATTATTACTCAAAATAATTTTCATAACGCAGTTTACTGTCTTATTTCCTATATATTCCAAAATTTGAGAGCGATATATCATTGCGTTTGACCATAGCGAACACCGAAAAAATTTTCATAATTTGGTCAAGTCATCAAATTTTTATATATATTATGCATTTAATTTATATTCAGGTACAATTAGATGTGATTCATATCGAAAAATCCAAACCTTCTTTCACTGTAAAAAATGTCTCCAATTGTCCATCGTACAATGAGAAAAATACCAAAAAATTGAAATTCGCTCAGCAACTAATGAAGCAAATATTATTTAATACAAAAAGTAAAATCTGTCCCCTTAAAGGTGTAAGTTTGACAGAAATTACATATATGTATTATTAAAAAAATAAATAAAGCACGAAATGAGTAACGTTTAAATTTTATAATCAAATTGTATATTTTTATATAAAAAAATTTGTTGAAAATTGTTATAATTTCTTTTTTCAGGGACTTGTACAACTTAAAAAGAAAATATTAGCAAGGACAGATTTTTTCGATTTCATAGCCTGTGACGGAAAACAGGTGATAATCAAGTTCCTTGTTCTACAGAGCACTAACAAGGAAACATATGTTCAGATGGAAACTACTTACAAAGGAGAAACTTCTTGCGATTGACTTGTATGAGAATTTTTTTTAATTGTATAAATTTATAAAAAGAATGAAAGGAAAGTAAAAATAGGTTCTTAAAATATTTTTTTAAGACTTTTACTGCTCTTCAATGATTTAAATATGTAGATTTTCAAAAAAATTTTAGTGTTTTTTTATAGAAAATTTAATACTTTTTCTTAATTTAGTAATTTTTTAACTTTATTACTTTTTTTGCATAAGACCCTTTTGTGCACATAGTACTTTAGTACTTTAATGCGCCTTTTGATAGTTTAGTAACTTTTAAAAATGTAAGTATTTTAGTACATTTGGCACTTTAGTACTTGAAGCACTTTAGTACTTTAGTACTTTTAGTACTTCAAGTACTTTGGTACTTTTAGAACTTTGGTACTTCTAGAATTTTGGTACTTTTTTTCTTCAGCACTTTTGATACATTGGTACTTTAGTACTTTTGGTATCTTAGTCCTTTGGGGTGTTTAATACTTTAGTACTTTGATACTTTTAGTACTTTAGCACATACATCACTTTTTAGTACTTTTAGTGCTTGCAGTAGTTTTTCACTTCTGTAAATTTTGTACTTTTGTTTTTGTTTTTAGTACTTTTGGTACCTTCGTACTTTTGGTACTTTAGTTCTTTTACTTCGTTGGTACGTTTAATACTTTAGTGCTTTGATAATTTTGGTACTTTAGTACTTCTCGTACTTTTTAGTACATTTTAGTACTTTTAGTATTTTGGTACTTCCAGAACTTTGGTATTTTTAACTTTTTTGTACTTTTGTTTCTTTAGTATTTTAGTACTTTAGTGCTTTGATACATTAGTACTTTTTGTGTTTTAGTACTTTAGTATATTTTGAACTTTAGTTCCATTCGTAGTTAATACCATTTAGTACTTAGGTACTTTTAGCACGTCTAATACTCTAATACTTTTAGTACTATAGTACTTTTTTTCAAATTTTCTCTTTTTTCTCTATTTATAGCATTTCTAGTTTATCTTTTTTTACCTTCTCGATGTTATAAATATAACACGCCGTATTCTAATTAGTCAAACTGGAGTCCATTGACTTGTGCAGAATGAATTGTGGGAATAATAGTCTTCTCAAAGGCAAGTTAACGTGACTTTGTGTGTTTAAGGAACCCCTCACACCTCAAAGAGCCGCTACGTCTGCGTTTTCCTTTTTGGTCGGATGTGTGCCGTTAGGCTAGTTCAAATATTTGCAGAGTTTGCTACGCTTCCTATGCAACTTACTGGCAAGCGAGCAACACAAAAATTTATCATTTGTCTCATTCCAAAAATAAAACATCTTATCTTTCAGCTGAGCAATATTAAAATCAGAACAAACACACAAATGTATCTAAAAGTATCAAAAAATACCAAAAACTACCAAAAGTACCAACAAGTTTCCAAACAATAAGAAAAAATATCAAAAGTACTGAATTGACGAAGTAATAATTTCCTAACGTACTGAAGTGCAAAAGTACAGTAGTATAAAAGTACTAAAGTACCCGAGAAAGTACCCAAAAGTAACAAAAAGTTTAAAAGGTACCAAACAGTACTAAAAAAGTATCAAACTAGCTGTGAAGTTGTATCAACTTTTATGCTCATTCAATGAGCACTTTGCTTCCTGGAAGCAAATATGATTTGCTTCCTCATAGAGGAAGCATTAATTAGTTAATCAAATGTATTAATATTAGGTCACCTGATTCGTGTCAACACAATCAAAGTTTATTTTCCTTACGTCAGCTCAAAATTTTGATTATTTGAAAAGTTATAGTTAAAAATTAATTTTTGAAAATACAATTAACCATAACATCCTTATTTTTTAATGAAATGCATTAATCATATAGGTCAATCGATTCGTCTCAATGAAAGGAATCTACGTTTTCCTTACATCAGCTTTAAATTTTGAATATTTCAGAAGTTATAGTGGAAAAATGAATTTTATGTAAATTATAAAAGTACGTAAAACTTGTAAAATAAAAAATTTTCTTAAACCCTTGTAAGAAATTCAACTAGGTATATAGTGTAATAAGTGTGCTAAATTTCATTAATTTATCTCTACGCGTTTTCAAGTTATAGCAGGATCGTGACATACATACATACATACATACGTACATACATACATCCGGACAATTTTTCAGGACATCATATTAGATATATTTCTCTTGAAATATGTTCAAAAAAACCTTTTTTTGGAAATTGGATTTTGACACCACTACAAAGCTTCCTTTATGAAGAAGCAAAATTACTAAAAGTACAAAAAAATTACTAAAAGTAAAAAACAACACTGAAAGTATTCAAAGTACTAAATTGTTGAGTACAAACGTACAAAATTACAAAGACACTAAATTAAACAATACAAAAGTACTTAAGTACTAAAGCACTAAAGTACAAAAGTACTAAAGTACAAAGTACAAAAGTACTTAAATGCTAAAGTACAAAGTACAAAAGCATTAAATCACAACAGTGTTAAAGTACAAAACTGCTCAAGTACGAAAGTAAAAAAAGTGCCAAAGTACTAAAGTACCAAAAAATTACTAAAAGTAAAAAACAACACTGAAAGTATTCAAAGTACTAAATTGTTGAGTACAAACGTACAAAATTACAAAGACACTAAATTAAACAGTACAAAAGTACTGAAGTACTAAAGCACTAAAGTACAAAAGTACTAAAGTATAATGTACAAAAGTACTGAAATGCTAAAGTACAAAGTACAAAAGCATTAAATCACAACAGTGTTAAAGTACAAAACTGCTCAAGTACGAAAGTAAAAAAAAAGTGCCAAAGTACTAAAGTACAAAAGTACTAAATTAAAAAGTAATAAAGTACGAAAGTGCTTTAGCGCAAAAGTACTAAAGTACTAAATCGCAAAATAAAATTTACTCTGATTTATTTTTTGACCTTTTTTTTACGCACTTAGGGTGCGGGCAGTTCTTGGTTTTGCATTTCCGGTAGTGCAGAAGAGTGAAGGTTTTACTACTGAGTGTTAGAATAATACTCTTTGTGAAACTAGCGCTGTACAGATCCTGCCGATATTTAAAAGAATACCAAGTAAAAGTGGGCGTGGCTACCAAGTTCTACAAACTCGTGTTGTCGGGGATATGCATATAGTTTCGACAAGTCATTGCCAATCGAGATTGCAAAAAAATTACACCACTTTGAATGGAACAGAACTTCCACAAAAAAAAACGAAATTAATTCATTCAATATTGAATAATGAGAAATATTTTTTTAAAATTTAGATTGCAAAAAAAAGTTAAATTATTCCAATCGGTTATCTGATAAATAAAAAAGTTTCCTTTATAAATTTTTATTAAAAAAAAGTTTGTAGAGTTACCATACAAAAAGTACTACAGTCCAAAAAATGTACTGAATTATACAAATTACTAAAGGCTATAAAAGTACTAGAATATCAGGATTACTAAAGTCCAGAAAGGTGCCAAAATTACTAAAGTACAAAACAGTAACAAAATAACTAAAGTCCAAAAAGTTATTAAAGTCCAAAAGGTACTAAAATTCAAAAAATACTAAAGTTCAAATGGTACTAAAGTTTTAAAAGAACTAAAGTCCAAAAAGTACTAAAGATTGAAAACTAATAAAGTCCAAAAGGTACTAAATTTTAAAAAGTGCTAAGGTACAGAAATTACTAAAGTCCAAAGAGTTTTAAAAGTACAAAAAACTATTTAAAAAGCCCAAAATACTACTCCATAAAGGAAAACTTATTAATTAAATATTTAATAATTAGAAAGAAATTTTTCAATACTTAGAACCTCCACCGCAAAAAAGAAAAAAACGTTAAATTATTGCCCCCAATTATCCGATAAGAGTTAAAGCCTCTTTTTTAAATTTTAATAGAAAATATTTAAATTAGAACTTAACAATAGTAAAAGTGTAAAAATAAAGAAACTATCGCGAATCTCCGGTCAATTCGGCGTGAAAGAAAGAATTCACAGTTTCTGTTTTCAGTTGCTGTTCGTTCGGCGTAAACTTCAAGTTTAGCGTAATTGTCAATTATTACCGAGAGATTGCGTAATCAACTATTATATCGTTGAATGAGCTAACGACATTATAGCGTTTCTCTATTTGAACCTTGATTGCTCATAAACGGAAATCATTTCTATTTTAATCTCGAATTAGTTCTCAATGTATTTCCTCCATTTCTTAATAGTACTTTTCTGTAATTAGTCAGGAAATACTTTTTTTGTAGTATTTTGTTAAAAATTGCTGATTTCATTACATTTGGTATTTTTTAGCATTTTGGGGACTTTAGTAATTTTAGATATTATGGTACTTTATTACTTGTTTTCCTTTAGTATTTTTAGTACCATAGTACTTTTGGTACTTTAGAACTTTGGTACCTTGGTATTTTGGTACTTTAGTACTTTAGTACTTTGGTACTCTGGTACTCTGATACTTCAATATCTTGATACTTTGGTACGACGTTTTTCGGATTTTTAGTACATTTTGGTACTTTTTGGTACTTTTTGACGTTCTTTAACACTTTTCGGTATTTTTGAGTACTAGTCAACTATTGATACTTTATACTTTGGTACATTAGAACTTTGGTACCTTGTATTTTGGTACTTTAGTACTTGGTGTTTTGGTCCTTTAATACCTTGGTACTTTAGTACTTTGGTACTCTAGTACTCTGATACTTTAATACCTTGATACTTTGGTACGACGTTTTTCGAATTTTTAGTACTTTTTGGTATTTGTTGATTCTTCTTGAAACTTTGAGGTACTTTTGGTACTTTTTGGTACTTTTTGACGTCCTTTGACACTTTTCTGTATTTTTTGAGTATTATTCAACCATTGCTACTTTATACTTTGGTACTTTAATATTTGGTGCTTTGGCACTTTAGTACTTTAGTACTCTGATAATATGATACTTTAGTATTTTGGAATTTTGCTACGAAATTTTTGGTACTTTTAGTACTTTTTCGAACTTGTTGATACTTTTTGAAACTTTCTGGGACTTTTGGTACTTTTAGTACTTTTTGGTATTTTTTTTACACTTTTCGGTACTTTTGAATACTGGTCCACCATTGTCGAACATAAAACTATTCTTCCACTCCAAAACTGATAAAAAAATATCAACTAAGTTGAATGCGGAAGCAAAAAACTCGTTTTTGTGGAAAAATTGACCGAGATTCTGTCACCGTGACCTACCGAGTGACGGCACGCGACCAGATTCAAATATAGTCGCTCTGCAAAGGATTTAAAGGCGCGATTCATTCGCATTTTGCCAACAAAGGCTTGCATAATCGCGGCATTCCTGGTCAACATGTAAATATATACATATATTTATATATACATATACAATACAATAGAATCACACATATACATTAAATATCAAACACCAACACACTAAAACACTCGCACATATACATTTGCACAATTTAATTCAGGTACCGACGAACGCACGTTTTATGGCACAACACGGGTCCTCGATAGAGAAAGTACAACGACACCGCAATTTCGAAAAATGGAATACTTATTTGAGGCACGCCCACGTCTCTGTTCGATTAGCAATAAATTTTGCGATCGATTCCGCTGTCTTGCCAAGTCTTGCCCGTAAATGATAATTTAGTACATTTTGTTTATTAATAACTTTTGTACTATTGGTACTTTAGTACTTTTGGTGCTTTGGGTCCTTAATTATACGTTGTAGTTAATATCTTTACATTGTGGATATTATAGTACTGTAGTAATCTTGTACTCTCGGCACTTTTTTTAGTACTTTTGGACTTTGGTACTAAAGTTTAGAAAGTATAAAAGTCCAAAAGGTACAAAAGGTTCAAAAATTACTGAGGTACTAAAATTCAAGAGGTACTAAAATTACAAAAGCACTCGAGTCCCAAAAGTACAAATATCCAAAAGGCACTAAAGTTTAAAAAGTACTAAAGTCCGAAAGTTAAAAATTACCAAGGTACCAGAATTACTAAAGTACAAAAAGGTACTAAAAGTATAAAAGTCGGAAAGGTGTTAAAGTACTAAAGCCCTAAAAGTACAAAAGTACTAAAAGGTACTAAAATTCAAAAGTACTTAAGTTTGAAAAGTAAAAAAGTCCATAAGTTACTAAAGTTCAAAAAGTACTAAAGTCTCAAAAGTACTAAATTCTGAAAGGGAAAAAAGTCCAAAAGGTACTGAAGTTCAAAAAGTTCTGAGCTATTAGAATTACTAAAGACCCAAAAAATACGAAAGTACCAAAATGCCTAAAGTTTGAAAAGGTAATAGTCTCAAAAAAGTACTAAAGTACTTTTAGTTTTTTATACTTATAGTACTTCGCCACCTTTAGTGCTTTGATTATTTGGGATTTCTATATACTTTTAGTTATTAAGTACTTTTAGTACTTTCGGTACTATAGTACAACCGTATCTCGGAAAACATCTTTTTCGATCAGTAATAAATTTTGCGACCAATATCGCGAGCCTTGCCAAGTCCTTTCCCGCAAATGTCAACCGAGTGATTGAACACGCGATAGTATCAATAATAATTATGAGAATTATACAGATTAAATACGTAAGCTAATGTACAATATAAAAAGTACAAATATAATGTTCAATGAGACTTTAGAAGGTATATAAAGCAGGATGTAAGACTATTGGGTAACGAGGTCCCTGAAACGTGCTTAAGTTTAACCTTATCAAGAAAAGCGAGAGACTGCAACAGCTGTTTATGTTTAAATCGGATTTTTCTATTCAACGGAATTTAAAAAAATATTATTAGGAGTACTGAAGTAGAAAAAGAATTAAAGTACTAAAGTACGAAAATTGCTAAGGTTACAGTTTTAGTTACATTTTTAATTACATTTTTAAGATTCAAAAGAACAAGAAATTTAAAAAAGTACTAAACTCCAAAAAAGTATGAAATTACAAAAGTGTAATACTAAATTCCATATTGTACTAAAATCCAAAAAGTCCAAAAAAATATTAAAGTACCAGGATAAAAGAAGTTAAAAAAAGTACTGAAGTATCAAAGTACTAAAGTAAAGAAGTTCAAACAAGACTAAAGTATCAAAAGTACTAAAGTACTGAAGTTCAAAAAGACTAACATACGAAAAAGTACTAAAGAATCCAAATTATTAAGTCCAAAACTACTTAAACGAATCAGATCAATTTTCATATTTTTCGTCCGCCATATTGGATCTGCCATTTTGAGTTTTGCAATTTTGATGTTGGATTCGTCCTCAG